>JAFKAC010000033.1:527500-680295 GCA_025766275.1 Lactarius indigo
AACCTCTAGACATCCCGAAATGATATATATCATATTTGCCCCAGGATGCTGTCTTCTGGGTTGCCATCAAACACTCCAAAATGACGTGCTGAACAAGGAGCAGCTTGGCCACTTCATCACACGTTCTGCCTTTCGGTACCATCACTCCATTTTCTTCCATATGAAGGAACTCAGTATTAGGGTGCCAGAAACTAGCCAGCTCCCCTGAGGTTTCATTATGGCGGGGCGTCTCCACTGGCGCCCCATTTGCAAATTCACCAATAAATTCAGCTCTGATGCTCTCGATAAAGTCAGATCTATATTGATTCGCTCTGACTCGTAATTCTAGGCATCAGCCTATTTGCGCCCAATGACATAGGGGCGCAACTGTATCAGTATGGTAGGCAACTTCAGTCTCATCCTCATCCTCTACTATTCGTCGACCTTCCAAATGATACATCCCAGGCAGGGGTATGATGGTTTGCGAGTACTTGTGCTTTTCCTTCTCCACCATTTCTAACCACTTCTTCGTCTGCGCCACCCATGTCATATGGCGAGATTTGAACGTAGCTGGGGAGTCCCACAGATTCTGAATCCAAGTCTTCATCTTGGGCTGTGCGTCAAGCTTAATTCCAAGCTGTGCTCTCACAGCGGACATTTCCAGGAATATAGGTGGGAGACCTAACTCGTAGCACAAAGAAAAGGCATTGGTACTAGTGTTTGACCGGGCTAAAGCCACTATCCACATCGCAGCTATGTTTACAACTCGCTGCAGGGGTTCAGCATGTAACTTCTGAAACCTGATGAACTCAGAGCCATATAACATGGTTGGGTAAATCAGGTTGCGGACAAAAGCCACTTTTAGATGAATGGGACAGAAATGATCCGTTAAGAAAGGTCTGAGGACGTGCAACTGACGCATCCCCTTCTTGGCCTGTGAGTGGGCGAATTCCAACTCCAGGGACCTTTCACCAACAACAACTTTCCTCAAGTCACCTAGACGTTCGTCAAGGGTTATTCCTAAGTACTTGTTGTTATGATCCGACGCTTCGGACCTAAGTCACAGTATGTCTCCACCCTACCTTTCCCCTTCTGTACTATACCTTGCTACCAAAGGAGCTACTGTTACTAGTGGCGCTGTTTTCTTTGATCTGCACGTCTGCTTACTCCGTTTAGTCTCTTTGATATTGTGTGGACTTGTGTTCATGTTGTTTGGAACCCTGTCCTATATATACCTGTACCATAGACCGTAGGAAGCCAGACTTGGCTTCGTTTGCAATCTAGCAACCTTGCCTCCGTACTTTGGTGTGACCTTGCCTCATTCCCCTCCTCTTGTGCATCCCCTACCTCAGTCCCTAACCAGGACACTTCGAAGTCTTTGCAGTTGAACTATATCAACGCGTCACACCTGTTATACTCTGTGCACTAGCAAGATCAAGTGTAGAGAAGTGTCAGACACTTTGGACGAGGAGTCCTACACAGCAGAGTAGTGCTGCACCCTGTGCCACACTTTTGCCACTTGTACTTCATAGCAATAAGACAACAGAAGTCTTCGCTTGATACTTGTGTGATTAGAAACCTTCAGAACCCACGCCCCTGCTAGGGCGTAACACTTGTAGGCGGTGACCGTTGGTATGGCTCCCTCTGGGGTGCTGTATACAACCTCCCTATGGGCTCTCTCCAGGACCTCATTACTAGGTATAATCCGTTCATTCAGTACTTCCGTAAAATCCAAAGCTCTACCCCCTCTTCTTCCTGTGCTGGACTCTCCTGGTTCGAATTCTCTGCCTTTCCAAAACATGACACCGCATTTATCGCGGCCCATTTCCATTCCAAACTTTTGTCCCCAATCGTATATGCCTTTGATGCTTCACTCAGCGCCTTCAATGCTATCGTTTAAGACAACCACATCATTGGCATACATCAAACCTGGGATCCGACCTAGAGTGTGGCTGTGAACGGCGACTCCATTGTCTTCCCCCACTGCCATAGACAGGCAGTTGTGTTACGGTTGCACACTTCGGACCCTTACTGTACCGGTTGTGGCTACGGCGGTAAGGTAGATTAGTCACGGACTCGGGGTTTACGATAGGCGTTAGGTGTTCAAGGATGACTCAATCCTAGTACAGGTAGTAGTAGTATTAGGATTGCGCTACTTACGCGATACGTAGGACGCTACATTACCGTGACTCATAGCAGCGCTTGAAAGCCTGCTCTTCTTGTATTTAATGTAGCTGCGGAAGACCAAGATACGCCATCTTGGTCTTCTTCAATCGTCACTTCTCTGCCTTCCTATTCGAGTCTCGCCCTTCCCCGGGCTGGAGTATCACAGTCATACTAGTGTCTTCGAACATCTAGAACTTGCCTTCGTGCCATACGCCTCAGAGCGTGGTTAGCTAAGTCACATAGTCGCCTTATCGAAGCTCAAGTCGAGCTAACATCGTGACGGCGTTACATTAAGACCAAGATCCCATTGTGGCAACTGTCAACACCAGAGAGCAGTGGACGAACTTCCGTCTTTACTATCTAGAACGAAGAGGAGATCGCAACGTACCAACCCGATTCCTAGGTGCAGCTAGGTGGAGAGATCGAGGAGACGAAACCAGATACTTTGTAGAGTTCAACGGACCTACTAGGTTCAGACCTGTTGAGTTCAATTTCAACCACTTGTGCTGGGTGGAAATTACGTGGAACCCTGTAGACCACCGCTGGGATGTTGTTAGACCAGCAGGAAGACAATATCAGTGTGACATCGACGCGTGTGAACTCAATTCACGAGCCGACTGGGGGCCCATTGACGGCCAGCTACAGGAACACTCTACTGGAGAGGCGGTTAGTGAAGAAACTGGAGAGGACGAACAAAGCGAAGAAAATCGACCCGCAAGCGTTGGACCTATCGAGCAATACACCATCCAATGAGCTGAGTCCTTACATATCACAGACCAGCCAGAAGTCATTCACGTACAATCACCGGCAGCAGGAATGGCAACTACCACTATGACGGCCGAAGAAATTATGAGTGTCAGAGAACAAGCGGCACGAGAAGCGGCTGAAGCAATCAGACAAGAGTCACAACGACACCTTATGCCCATCAATCCCGAAACAGGGCATCGAATGACTGCAGACGACGCAGCAATCTTTCGGGCTATCGGACCCGATCAAGGAGATCCCCCGTCAGGGGACGGACAAAGACAAGGACTATCACTAGACCCTCCACCAGGATGGGGAGGGCCGCCAGGAGGGGACTTCCCCCGACGCCCAGGCGGAGGCGGAAACCCACCAGACCTCCCAAACAACCCGGGAGGAGGACCCCTGGACAGAAACGGCAGTGGAGGCCCACCAGGAGGAGGAGGAGGACACGGGCATGAAAAATTAACCGGTGAACCTCCCACCATTTTCGACAGAGACCGCACTAAAGTAGACTCATTCCTCACGCAATGGCACATATACTGGGGAATGAACCTCGACACCTCGGTTATGCGCAACGACTACCGACGAAGCCTCCTATTCCTATCCTATATAAAGGGGGTATCGGTCAGCGAATGGGTACTTTCGTACCTCAAATGGCTCAACCAGCAAATACAACGTGGAATAGATCAACATACGAGAGATCTGTGGAACGCAGTAGCAGAGGGTTTCAACCAAAGGTTCGTTAACACCCTTGAACGAGAACAAGCTCAAGCACTTCTAAGGAAGGGACTCAAAATGATCGACGGAGATATCGATAAATATGTCAATGAATTCGAAGAAGCCACTAGAAAAGCGGGATATTGACTTAACGACCCCCAGACCATCGATTTATTCACCAAGGGGCTACCAAAGAAGCTGTACGAGAAGACATACGATCTAGATGAGCCAGAAATGTTTGACGAATGGAAACGGGCAACACTCCGCTGACAACGCAACTACATCCATATCCGAGCCCAGGTGGATGAATATAAAGACACCAAGCCGAAGAAAACGGGTAATGCCGGATGGACGGTCCCCCAAAACCTCGCGAACCCCTGGGTGATGGATACCTCCGCAGATCGAACAAAGGTGAGGTTAGCAGGGTCAGAAGAAATCGACTACGGTAAGCCACCCTACACAGGCCTACCTCCCTTTCCGCCCAGAGGAGGACCCGGCGCAAGGGGACGAGGAAGAGGGGGGTCACGACGAGACCTAAGGACAGTGTTGTGTTATAATTGCAACGCTCCTGGTCATCTCTCACGAAATTGTCCCCATCCCAGGCAGCCACGACAATGGCAGTCGCAGAATACCGGACTGTCCACTGTCCGGACGGCGGAAACAGATTATTATACGCAAGAAATACCGCCCGCCCAAATACAGGCCGCTTCAACTAGCAAAACCACTGAGGAACGGGCCAAAGAGTGGCTTACTGGGGTCGCCAACGCACCCAATGAAGTAAAGGATCTGATATTGCAGGATCTGTGGGGAAAAGAGGGTTTTCGGAGTGCCTGAACCCATTGGTCTGGGTGAGGGCTCTAAATTGTAATTCTGTAATCATGACGCGCTTTCGCTCTCTTCGAATTCCAGTCTCGATACGCACAAATTACCGAATGGCCGACATAAGAGTACTGGTGGACTCCGGAGCCACCGACAATTTCGTAAACCCAAACTTCATAAAGAAAATGGGCATTGGTACCCAGCCACTAGCCCGACCACGAAAAATCTGGAACATAGACCAGACGGAAAATAAAGCTGGGTCCATCACTCACTATACCGACCTCGATGTATATGCCAAGGGATATCATAGGACGATGCGGTTCCTCGTAACAGACCTTGGAACTGAAGAAATCGTGTTAGGATACCCATGGTTAGCCACCTATGAACCAACCATCAACTGGCGCGATGCGGCGATACACGAGGAAATTATGCCGGTGGTGATCAGTACGCAGGACAGTCTCCATCAGCGTACTGTTATCGCCGCCACCCTCACTGGTGACCAGAAGGAAGAAATCGCCGGAGAGCTGGATGAAGAAGACGTATACCTACGTGCTACTACATCCACTGAGCTAGCGATCCAGGCAAAAAGAGAAGAACCACCTGTGGAACTACCAGCGGTTTACCAAGCGTTCCGAAAGCTCTTCAGCGAAGAAGCATCTCAACGCTTCCCTCCCGCGAGACCATGGGATCATGCCATTGACTTTAAACCCAATACCCTGTCAGCCATAGACTGCAAAATATACCCACTGACACAGGAAGAAGAAGGCAAACTTAAGGAATTTCTGGACGAAAAACTCAAGCAAGGATATTTACGTCCTTCAATTTCCCCGTACGCATCATCATTCTTCTTTATTAAAAAGAAGGATGGAAAACTATGCCCAGTACAGGACTACCGGGTGGTCAATTCCCATACCATACGCAACCAATACCCCCTCCCCCTTATTCAAGACCTCATCTATGACCTTAGCAACGCACACATCTACACCAAGCTTGACATCCGTTGGGGGTATAATAACATTCGCATTCGGGACGGAGATCAGGAGAAGGCGGCCTTCAAAACTAAATTTGGCCTCTTTGAACCGACGGTCATGTTTTTTGGCCTTACAAACTCACCCACGACCTTCCAGACAATGATGAACCACATCTATCGGGATACGATCGCCAAACACGAACTCCGCGGCACAGTTATCTGAGTTTACATGGACGACATCGGGATTGCAACACGCGAAGGCCATAACTCCACAGACCATGTCGCGGCGGTCACGGACGTCCTTCGTGTTGCCTAGGAACACGACCTGTACTTTAAGCTTGAGAAATGTCTCTTCCACCAACCTCGGATGGATTACCTGGGGGTAATCCTTGAAAAGGGGGTAACCCGCATGGACCCAGTAAAAGTTCGAGGCATCAAAGACTGGCCGACACCAACAAAAGTCAGGGACGTACGCTCCTTCTTAGGCTTCTGCAACTTTTACCGCTTATTTATCCGAGGTTTCGCCACACACGCCCGACCGCTAAACCGACCCACAAGAAAGGACGCTGAATGGCGTTGGGCGGAGGAAGAAGAACGCGCGTTCAAAACACTCAAACGCCTCGTAACCGAAGAACCAGTACTGGCACATCCCAACTTACAAGAACAATTTGAGCTGGAGGTTGATGCCTCCGGATTCGCGGTGGGTGCAGTTCTCCTTCAAAAGAAAAATGACGGGTGCAAGCACCCGATAGGATACTACTCTGCAACGCTGAGCGAAGCAGAACGCAACTATGATATTTACAACCTAGAACTCCTTGCCATTGTAAAAGCTCTCCGACACTGGCATCCTCTACTCGCAGGATCCCCACACAAGATCAAAATATTCTCGGATCACTTGAACCTGCAGTACTGGAAGACACCGCAAAAGATCAGTCGACGGGTCGCCCGAGAAGTGTTGGAACTAATGGAATACGATTTCGAAATCCATCATATCAAGGGGAAGAATAATGGTAGAGCGGATGCGCTATCAAGACGACCGGACTACGATCAGGGAGAAGAAGACAACCAAGGTGTAGTTGTCTTACCTCTGGAGGTATTCATACGAGCCACTAATGCCGCACGCACGTTGGAAATACACCCTATGATGCAACAACCGAGGCAACGACAGGACCCCACCATGATCAAAAACTGGGTCGATGCCCATCACCTCAAAAAGGTAGAGGGAGAGTGGTACAAGGATGGACGACTGGTGGTTACAGGGCCGATGACGACGTATCGGGCCATCATACAAGATCACCACGACCCGCCAGTACACGGACATCCCGGAATAAGCAGAACACAACAGATCGTGGAACGACACCACTGGTGGCCAAGCATTCGTCGAGACGTGTACGAGTATGTCACAGGATGTGCTGACTGCCAGCGAAACAAGGTCAACACTCGACCAACTTGCGCCCCACTGCACCCAATTACCCCAGCCACGGACGCTCCCCCTTTCCATACCATCGCCCTAGACTTCATTACCAAATTGCCAACCTCGCAGTCGTATGACAGTATCTTGACCATCACCGACCACGACTGTAGCAAGGCCTCCATATTCATCCCATGCAACGAGGAGATAACGGCAGAAGGAACCGCCATTCTGTACGTCAATCACGTGTTCAGACGATTTGGGTTACCGCGTAAAATCATTAGCGACTGCGACCCCCGATTCACCTCCAACTTCACGCGAGAAGTATGTCGCATACTGGGCATCCAACAGAACATTTCCACGGCCTATCACCCACGCACGGACAGGCAATCGGAGCGGACCAATCAATGGCTCGAACAATATCTGCGATTCTGGGCTAATGAGCGTCAAGATAACTGGGCGGAGTATCTTCCCATAGCAGAATTCGCTCACAACAATTGGCCCCACGAACACACGAAACAATCACCGTTCATGCTCTTGATGGGGTACAACCCGACGGCTGATTGGACAGATAAGCCATCCCCAATTCCAAACATGATCACCAGACTAACACAGCTAAAGGAAGCGCGCCAACTCGCCCAGAACCTTATCAAGAAGGCACAAGATAGCTGGATCCGGCATAAAGATACCCCACGCTATCAAATTGGTGACCAAGTATGGCTAGAAGGAAAACATCTACGAACCAATCAACCCACGGCAAAACTAGCGGCACAACGCCACGGACCGTTTAAGGTGGTTCAGGTGATGTCCCCTTACAACTACCGTCTCGAACTTCCCACGCAGTGTTTCACATCGATCTTCTCACACCATACAAGAACACAACCTTTCACGGCGAAAATTTCCCACGTCCACCGCCGGACCTTGTAGAAGGTGAGGAGGAGTATGAAGTCGAGGCCATCATAGATTCTAGGCATTTCGGAAGAAAGAAGAAGTTGCAATATCTCGTCAAGTGGAAGGGATATCCAGACTCGGAGAATCAGTGGGTCGATAAGGATGACGTGTTTGCCCCAGAAGCGATAGAGGAATATCAAGCGGGCCGAACAGCCATACGACACCTTAAAAGCCAGCCTAAGGACGATCAGGGAGAGTATCACTCCCACATCCGATCCTCTTACACCTCTATGCCCACTTCTCCTCTCAGACATGTCACCACGGCGATCCTCCTCGACCAAGTCACACAAGACGCCGCCAACCTCATTGAAGATGACAAAGAAACCATGGTTCAACCGGTCCAGCTCACTCCGTACACACCTGCAAACATGTGAACAGGGCATATCACCGCTCAAGAATGGGCTAATGTCCTACAGAGGTTCCCCGACCCGACTCGCAAGCCCGACGACGAGCAGCAGCATGCCGTCCCTCACATCTTCCGAGACGACAACAGCAATCGAGAACCTGTTGCCATCATTCCCCCAGGTGACGACCTCATCGGCATGAGGGGAATTCTCCCTGCCGATCGTCCCCTCGAAGACCCAACAGGAGTTAGAAGCAGCGGAGGACTGGCGGAGGATGGCGAAGGAGTGGGCCGACGAATAGTTGCGCTTAGCGCAGAGGAGGTTGAGCGAGTTGTGGCAGTGCAGGCAGCACTCCCTAATGACGAGGCTCACGCTGACGACGAAGATTACTACCCGGTCAGACACCCCCTCCTTCGAACGCACAGCCACCCTACTAATCCCCGAATCACCCCCTGGCTCGTCCACACCGACGGAACCCCCATGTCTCGAGGACGTGTGCGACTGCCCGGCGTCGCATTTCACACCCCCATCACGCACGACGACGACCCTGCGCAGGTCCTTGCGCCTGAAGGGTTCAGGGCAAATCGACAGCCCCATTACATTAATTTCCCCATCACCGGACCCGATGGCATAGAGAGGAATGCCAGCCACATACAGATCGTTGGAGGTGCGAATCCTTTTGTACTAGGACTTATCCCCAGATCTCCCCATCTCTACGGCAAACCCCTCTACGCCTTCCCGATGCTATCGGCTGCGGGACGCGCCTTCATCGCCCACGAGGACTTGGTCATCCTCGCCTCCGACAAGATCACGGATCGCGCACTGAACTGCATCGGGGATGAGTCCCTGACTGCGGAGGTGACGTGTTACCGGGCGGCCGCGTATAAAGAAGAGAGGCTTGCTGCCCGCATCCGTCAACTTCAGGCCATGCGGTTGTCAGCAAGGGATGACAAGAGGGACTGCATCTACCGACTGGAGAGGGCCAATGTGTTTGAGAGGATTGGCGACGAACAGTCGACGTGGGTGGCACGAGATTTTCGGTGAGTCTGGAGTCTCACGCTGAAAAGGGGGTGATGTTACGGTTGCACGCTTCGGACCCTTACTGTACCGGTTGTGGCTACGGTGGTAAGGTAGATTAGTCACGGACTCGGGGTTTACGATAGGCGTTAGGTGTTCAAGGATGACTCAATCCTAGTACAGGTAGTAGTAGTATTAGGATTGCGCTACTTACGTGATACGTAGGACGCTACATTACCGTGACTCATAGCAGCGCTTGAAAGCCTGCTCTTCTTGTATTTAATGTAGCTGCGGAAGACCAAGATACGCCATCTTGGTCTTCTTCAATCGTCACTTCTCTGCCTTCCTATTCGAGTCTCGCCCTTCCCCGGGCTGGAGTATCACAGTCATACTAGTGTCTTCGAACATCTAGAACTTGCCTTCGTGCCATACGCCTCAGAGCGTGGTTAGCTAAGTCACATAGTCGCCTTATCGAAGCTCAAGTCGAGCTAACGTCGTGACGGCGTTACAAGTTGTTTATGAAGATGTCAAATAAGATCGGGGACAGCGGGTCCCCCTGCTTAGCTCCCTGGGTAGGGGTGAAGGCAGCAGAGGTGTTATTACCCACATGGACCGAATACCAGGTTGTGCTGTATGACTCCACAATCATTTGCAGGAACCCCCCACATATGCCAACGTGGTGTAGTAAACAGAACAGGTACTCGTGATATACCCTGTCGTACACTTTACGGAAGTCAATGAAGGTTCCCAAGGTAGAGGTCCCTTCTATCCAGTGTCTCCGTACAATTTCAGCTAATGCAATACCTTGGGCGACAGCTTCCTCACGAGGGTGGAAGCCGGCTTGCTCGGTGCAAATGAGATCCTTAGATTCGCACCAACTACTTAAGCGGGTAGCCATTAAGCAGAACAGGACCTTGAGGGCGCAACTGATCAAACTTATACTGTGGTAGTTATTTGTTAATTCACTATCACCTCCTTTGAAGAGGTTGACTATGTGTACTTCCCGCCATTGCTTGGGTATACACGAAGTCTGCCATATGCGCACCAGTAGTGCATGGAACGATTTGCCCAGCTTGGTAAGAGGGGTCTTTAGCAGCCATTTCAACTCAGACTCAGACAAGTCAACAAAGACATTGTCTGGCCGTTTAAATCTCGGGTTATCACTTTTTAAAGCTGCCATGCATTCCTCTCTCACCATGATCTTGAGGACATTTATGTGAATCTTGTCCTTCCCAGGGGCTGTGTTTCGGTTCATCCCCCATATAGTTAGCAGTAGTTCCGGCCATGTAAGGCTTTTGTTGAGGTCATCACTCTCATCTACTGGTTCACCAAGATCAAGCATAGCCCAGTGTTCACGATTAGTAGACAGCTTTTCAGGATCATAGGTTAATAGGTCCTCGTAGTGTTCTTTCATCGCTTCCAGAATCTTATTGGCATGATGTTGGAGGGCTCCATCCCGGTTTTTCACCGGGTTTACCACCTCAACCACACTCGATGGGTTCACCTGGGCCCGTAGCCGACTCCATACATTTTTGTGGTCGTTAGCCACGAAGTTGTCAGCCACGTGGGCGTAAAACTGTTGCCTCACTCTAACCTGCCAGTCCTTCTTCGCCTTTCTAAAGCGCTTCTGGGCTCGCGCTAGCTGTATGCAAGTGGACTTGTCTGGGGTCCATTTACAATCCAGTGCGGCATGATACCGTGAACTGTATTTGTGAACAGCCTGCTGCAACAGTTTCAATTTTTGGGGGAATTCCGGGTTTGAGCCAGGGTTATGCACCTTCTTGACATTGTGTTTGCGGCACACTTTGTCAAAGGTAGCAATGAAATTGTCGGCTTGGGTAGAGACTTCAGCCTTATTCTCATCATCATCCACATCCCAGGTTTTGCTCCGATAGAAATCAGAAACTCCACCTGAGGAGTTTTGCATTAACCTGACCCATGCATTGTCATTGACAACCAGGTCCCCTTTCAAGTGCATCATCTTGCTGTCGAAAGCAGCCTTCTTGGGACGTAAACGCCTCACCACAGCCGAAGTATTGGCATAAGGCATCATCACTAGAGGGCGATGGTCACTCGAGTTGTAAGTTCGTAGCACCCGTGCACCCCAAAAGAGTTTCTGGCTCTGATCGGTCAGTAGGATATGATCTAGTTGTGCTGGGGTCCCCCATAGGGGGAAGTGTGTTCAACGATTTCCTACACAATGTGCTGGGAAAAGGTAGTTCTTTCTACGCTCAGTTGTGTTAATACTGAGATGGTGGAGCAATTGCTTTTCAGGCTCATTTAGGTCGCCCATAACCACCACTATACTACTACTATCACGTTCAATTATTTTAGCTACAATTCCTTTGACCACCTGTAGTTGCTCTTTACGCGTTCGACGGTGGTTGCCCCCTGATTTGAGGTATACATTTATAAAGTGTACAGGGCTTGACAACCTGGCATAGCTAAAAGCCTTGACATGGATCAACCAATGTGACCCATGGGGTACTTCATAGGACGCTAGTCTATTACTAACCAACATCGCAATCCCTCTGAAGTCCTCTTTTGCATGGGACGCATAGCATCTGAATCCATTCACATGAATAGGATAATGACGTGTGCAAACAAGGGTCTCTTGAAGCGCAAGTACAGCCATGTGTTCCTCGTCTAGGAGTTCACCTATTTCTACCAGCTTTGACCAAAAGCCATTCATGTTGTAAGTACCAATGGCAAGCGGTAGATGACCATGCAACGGTCTATCCGACGGGAGCTTAGAGGGTTTCATTTGCCTTTCCCTCCAAGGTTGCCATAGGGCTAACCTCCAACCTTGCACACGTGCAGACCAGCCTTCATCTCGGGGGAGCAGAGTCGACTCAGTCTCCATTACTGAAGACATCTCTTCATCCTTCACATTGTTGTGGGAACTAGCTCCTTCATTGTGTCTGCTTGCAACCGCAGCAAGGGTACCCCAATCTTCCATACGTATCTTTGTCCTATCACGAATAGTGGACAAAAGGGCAAACCCCAGGTCTTTCCGGACCCACATATCAGTGTGTGGGTTTCGGTTTATACCTGATATGCGTTGTACGGAGAGATGTCTGTGTGGGTTCATGGCGGAGAGGATTCGGCATAGAAGTTAAGTTAAAGGGCTAGCGAGCCCAAAGGGGAGTGAAGGGGATCAAAGGAGGCAGGACGTGGCAAGGCAACGGCGGGCTGGAGTCTGAAGTCGATAGTTCTGGCACTGGCAGATGGCTAAGACAAAGGCGAGGTCAAGGATAAGGGCTTTGGGCGGCAGCTGGCTGGAAGACCGAGTGTAGTGGCTTGGCTGGCTGTCACATTTCGACTTGTGAACCCTTACTGTACCGGTTGCAACTACGGCGGTAAGGTAGATTAGTTGCGGACTTACGATAGGCGATACGAGTATGATAGGAGATTGCGCGCTGATTGCTGACTGAGGACTTCGCCACTAATACTAGTAGTAGTAGTATTAGGGTTTGAGTTGTTTCTGCGACACGTTGGACGCTACTTTACAGTGACTCATAGCAGCGCTTGAAAGCCTGCTCGATATGTATTTAAGCTACCTTGTGAAGACCAAGATACGCCATCTTGGTCTTCTTGAATCGTCACTTGTTTCCTTCTCCTCTTCGTCTTTATCTTGCAAAGGAGCTGTCCGACTTTGCTCGTGACCAATTGACTTGCCAGTGTACCTTCGTGTATTCATTGGGGCAAGGGCTTGGACCTCCGTGTCTTCAAGTCGGCAGAATTGTCATATCGCTAAGTTGTTATCGCCATCTCGTGCTCAAGTCGAGCTAACGTCGTGACGACGTTACATTAAGACCAAGATACCACCGTGGCCATAACAACAAGAGATCAGTGGACGAGCTTCCGTCCCTATTCGCTCCCAAGAAGAGGAGAACAAAACGTCCCCACGCGCTTTCTACAAGCTGCCAGTTGGAGGGAAAGACAAGAAGAAACCGGATATTTTGTGGAATTTAACGGACCAAGCAGGTTCCGACCAGTTGAGTTCAACTTCGACCACTTGTGTTGGACAGAGGTTACATGGAACCCCATAGACTCCCAGTGGGACGTCATACGACCAGCAGGACCCAGATATCAGTGTGATATCGACGCCAGAGAACTCAACAGCCGAACAGATTGGGGCCCCATCGATGGACAGATACGAGAGCATTCCACTGGAGAGGTAGTATCAGAAGAAGAAGAACAAAGCCAAGAAGAAAGTGAAGGGCGAGAGCCAAATCAAACAGAAACTAGTGGAGGAGCGATACAAGATCTCCTCATCGAATGAGCTGAGTCCGCACATATCACGGAACCGGAGCCAATTCACATTCGATCACCAGCCATTATGGCAACAATAACGCGAGCAATGGAAGAGGTCGCGGTTGAAGAAGCGCGCGCAATACGAGAAGAAGCAAGAGAAATCCTCATGCCCATTAACCCCGAAACCGGCGTACGAATGACTGCAGACGACGCCGCCATCTTTCGAGCCATAGGATCCGATCGAGGGGACCCTCCGACAGGACGACGACCTGCACTGGAGCTTCCTCCAGGTATAGGAGGACCAGGTGATGATCCACCACCACCACCAGGAGGGGGTATCCCATTTGATTTACGAAGAACCGAACCACCGAGAGGACCACCCGCCGGACCACCCGGTGGAGGTGGAGGCGGTGGAGGAGGAGGAGGTGATGGAGGCATCAGAGGAGGACATCACAACAAAAAATTGACCGGCGAGCCACCTTCTATTTTTGATGGGGACAGACTCAAAGTAGACCAATTCCTGACACAGTGGCACGTTTACTGGGGTATGAACCTAGACGCCCCCATCATGCGCAACGACTACAGAAGTGTTATTTGTGGCTAAAGCGTCGCTGTTTTCACCTATTCTGTGACTGTACATTGCCCTAAGTCAAGTTACCTTATTTAGATATGCTTAGTCAGGTTGATATATCCTGCAGAGGACGGAAAATATGGCTTTAGTCTTATATCCTCCTCTGCAGGTGAGTAACTATCTTTACTTTGATCAATATAGTCTTATATCCTCCTCTGCAGTCCCCTTGTGTCCTCTGTGACTCAAGGGCCCTCTATAGGTCGCATTCTAACAAGAAGATGCCTTCTGTTTCTCTCCTACATCAAAGGCAGAGCAGTCAGCGAATGGGTCCTATCCTTCCTGAACTGGCTCAATAGGCAAATACAACGAGGGATTAACCCCTACACTCAAGACCTGTGGGATGCCGTAGCCGATGGCTTTAGCCAGCGATTTGAAAACACGCTGGAACGAGAACAGGCGCAGGCAGTACTGCGAAAAGGGTTCAGAATGACAGGAGAAGATATTGACAAGTACGTCAACGACTTCGAACAGCTCGTGCAGAAAGCTCATTACCACCTCAATGAACCACAAACGATCAACCTTTTTACATCGGGTCTACCGAAGGAACTGTTCAAGAACGTGTTCCAATTTGACGACCCAATCACGTTTGATGATTGGAAGAGAGCCGTACTCAAACGGCAGAAGAATTATATCCATCTCAAGGCAAGACTCAACGAATACAAAAATACAACAACACAGCCGAAGAAGCAGAGCGGCAATGCGGGATGGACGCTTCCGCAAAATTTACCTCAAACCAACCCTTGGGCGATGGATACTTCAGCTGACCGCGCCAGGGTAAGGCTCACAGGATCGGAGGAAATCGACTTCAACAAACTGCTCCACCACGACTGGCCGACACCGCCATTCCCACCAGAGGGGGACCGGGAGCCAGAGGACGCGGAAGAGGAGGGTCCTGAAGGGACTTAAGGAACGTCCTCTGTTATAACTGTCACGCTCCAGGACACCTCTCACGAAATTGTCCACACCCCCACGTTCAGAGGCAATGGCAAGCAGCCCCATCAAGCAGCCGAATGACCGAGACATGGCCGCCCCAGTGGCCTACTTCACAAGGGCCGGTGTCACAGTACGAACCCTCCTTGCCAGGATACGCGACACCGGCACCCAGTGCAACACCAATGCCACAAATAAACGCAGCCACGACAAAAACACCTGGAGAACAGGCAAAGGAGTGGCTTACGCAGGTGGCTAACAGTACGGATGAGGTAAAAGACCTCATACTTCAAGATCTGTGGGGAAAAGAGGGTTTTTGGGACGCCTAAACCCGTCAGTCTGGGTGAGGGCTCTTCAATGTAATTCTGTAATTGTGACAACACGCTATCGATCTATGCGAATTCCAGTAACTGTCCGTACGAATTACCAAACGACTGAAACAAATGCGCTAGTCGACTCTGGCGCAACCGACAACTTCATCCAACCTAGCCTGGCAAAACGGGCCAGTATCCAGACACAGCCGCTAAACACGCCCCGCAAGATATGGAATATAGACAATACGGAGAACAAAGCTGGGTTAATCACTCATTACGTTAACCTAGAGGTGAAAACACGGGGACAGATAAAGCAAATGACCTTCCTGGTCACCGATCTTGGAAGTGAAGACATGGTGCTGGGTTACCCATGGCTAAGCGCATTCGAACCAACAATCAGCTGGGCCACCGCCACCATACACCCCGACATGCAGCCGGTAGTACTGGCAACTACTGAAGCGTTGTTATCAACAACGACCATTCGAGCCCTCACCGTGGCCGAAAAAGAAAACGTGGTGTGGGAACTAGAAGAAGAGACGTTCGTTAGGGCCACCACCTCGACGGAATTGGCCATACAAGCGAAACAACAACAGACGGCAGCAGTGCTCCCTCAAGAATACGCAATGTTTAGCAAACTCTTTAACGAGCAAGCCTCGCACCGCTTCCCCCTGGCAAGACCGTGGGATCATGCGATAGACTTCAAACCATCCGCGCCGGCCGCCATTGACTGCAAAATTTACCCCATGACCCAAAAGGAAGAGGGCGAACTCAAGGAGTTTCTAGAGGAAAAGCTAAAGCAGGGGTACTTGCGCCCATCTATCTCCCCGTACGCATCCTCCTTCTTTTTCATTAAAAAGAAGGATGGAAAACTACGGCCGGTACAGGACTATCGGGTCATCAACTCCCACACTATTCGAAATCAGTACCCGCTGCCACTAATACAGGACCTCGTCCTTGACCTCAGCAACGCCCATATCTATACGAAACTTGACATCCGATGGGGCTACAACAACATACATATTCGCGACGGCAATCAGGAAAAAGCAGCGTTCAAAACTAAATTCAGCCTCTTCGAACCCATGGTCATGTTCTTCGGACTCACTAACTCCCCCGCCACCTTCCAGGCCATGATGAACCACATCTATCGCGACACGATAGCAAAGCACGAACGGCTGGGCACTACCATACGCGTCTACATGGACGATATCGGTATCGCCACTCACTTCGATCACGATCTAGCGGCCCATGTGAGCGCTGTCCGCGACGTGTTACGCGTTGCGGAAGCACACGACCTCTACTTCAAACTCGAGAAGTGCCTGTTCCATCAACCGCGGATGGATTACCTGGGGGTAATCCTTGAAAGGGGGGTGACCCGAATGGACCCTGTAAAAGTCCAAGGTATCAAGGACTGGCCGACGCCGACAAAAGTCAAAGACGTTCGTTCTTTTCTCGGCTTCTGTAACTTTTACAGACTTTTTATCCGCGGTTTTGCAACTCACGCCAAGCCACTCACTAAACTGACACGAAAAGACGAAGAATGGCGATGGACTGAAGAAGAAGATAAGGCGTTCAACACCCTAAAACGTCTTGTAACGGAAGAACCGGTGCTAGCACACCCCGTCCTTCAGGATCCGTTCGAATTGGAAGTTGACGCTTTGGGCTACGCGGTGGGAGCCGTATTACTACAAAAGAAATCTGACGGCAAGCGACACCCCATAGGTTACTACTCGGCGACGCTTTCTGAAGCCGAAAGAAACTACGACATCTACGACCTAGAACTGCTCGCAATAGTCAAGGCCCTGCGGAACTGGCGGCCACTTCTCGCAGGTGCCCCCCACAAGATCAAAATCTATTCGGACCACCTAAACCTACAATACTGGAAATCACCACAGAAGATCAGCAGACAAGTCGCCAGGGAAGTACTCGAACTTTCCGAATACGACTTCAAGATTCATCACATTAAGGGAAAGAACAACGGAAGGGCAGATGCCCTGTCGAGACGACCGGACTACGACCAAGGAGTCGAAGACAACAGCGAAGTAGTGGTCCTACCTCCCGAAGTTTTTGTACGAACCCTTAACACCGCGCGCACCTTCATCGCGAACCCAAGTCTACTACAACCACGCCATCAGCAAGACGAGGAGGTGATCAAGACATGGGTCGACCCTCATCACCTCAAGAAAATACAAGGAGAATGGTATAAGGACGGCAGGTTCGTGATCACAGGGCCCGCGTCAACTCAACGCGTACTAATACACGACCATCACGACTTACCAATACATGGCCATCCGGGAATTGCGAGAACTCAATGCATCCTGGAAAGACATTACTGGTGGCCGCGACTCCGAAGAGACGTATATGAATACGTGCAAGGCTGCGCCGAATGCCAAAAGAATAAAGTCAACACAAGGCCCATACGGGCCGCGCTGCATCCCATCACGCCAATACTGGAAGCCATGCCGTTCCACACGGTAGTGGTAGACTTCATCACCAAACTCCCCATTTCCAAGGGGTATGACAGTATACTAACTGTCACGGATCACGACTGCAGCAAGGCCTCTGTTTTTATCCCATGTCAAGAAGAGATTACCGCAGAAGAAACGGCGACTCTGTATGTCGCCCAGGTGTTCAAACGCTTCGGATTGCCGCGCAAAATAATAAGCGACCGCGACCCCCGCTTCACGTCCAAGTTTACCAGAGAAGTATGCCACATTCTGGGAATTCAACAGAACATATCAACTGCATATCATCCGCGTACTGATGGGCAGTCCGAACGAACTAACCAGTGGCTGGAACAGTACTTACGCTTCTGGGTAAATGAGCGGCAAGATAACTGGGCAACTTATCTACCAATCGCCGAATTTGCGCACAACAACTGGCCACATGAACACACCAAAGAGTCGCCGTTCCAACTTCTGATGGGGTACAACCCACAAGCGGATTGGACAGATAAGCCATCCCCCATTCCCCTCGCAACCGCGCGACTGACACAGCTGAAAGAAGCTAGAGACAACGCCCAACGCCTTATAAAGAAGGCACAAGAGTCATGGGTGCGCAACAAAGATACGCCCAAGTTCAGCATCAATGACCTCGTGTGGCTCGAGGGCAAGCATCTTTGAACCAACCAGCCTACAGCGAAATTAGCGGCGCGACGCCACGGACCCTTTCGGGTGGTACAGGTGATGTCCCCTTACAACTATCGATTGGAACTTCCCACGCAGTGGAGTATCCACCCAGTGTTTCACATCGATCTTCTCACCCCGTACAAGCAAACCCTTTACTTCGCACGACCACCGCCAGAATTGATAGAAGGAGAAGAGGAATATGAGGTCGAGGCCATTCTAGACACTCGGCATTTCGGCAGAGGGAAGCGCCTCCAATACCTCATCAAATGGAAGGGGTATCCGGACTCGGAGAACCAGTGGGTCAATAAAGACGACGTCTTTGCGCCCGAAGCGCTTCGCCTATATCAGGAAGCACAGACCCATGGCAAAAGAGATAAAGTGGGAGTCATTCGAACAGAGGACAGTCATCCCCTTCTCCTCTGCTCAGCCATTACTCTCATGCCCACTTCCCCACTACGACATGTCACACAAGCGCAGCTCCTCAACTCCCTCGCAGAAGACGCCCGCGCCCTCTTGGCTGAGGACGACGACACCGAAGTTCCCAATACTCAGCTCACGCCATGGACGCCTCTTACACCAGCAGAGGGGCCCATCACCGCACAAGAATGGATCAATGTCGTCACCAGATTCCCAGACCCAACGACTACCCCCGACGACGACCAAGCCGTCGTCCACGTCTTCCGAAACGATCGCGGCGAGCGTGAACCCATCGCCGCTATCCCCCCAAGCGACGACCTCATCGGCGTTCGCGGAGTTTTCCTGAGCAACGACCAGCGTTCAAGCGCTGATGGAATACGAGTTGGAGGGCTGGAAGAGGGTAGCGGCAGTGTGGCAGAAGGAGCAGTTGGACTCGGCAGCGGCCCGACTGAGGGAGATGCGCGAGCGTCGGCAGCGATGGCGGCAGCTGAGGCTGGCCATGACGACGAAGATTATTACCCGACGAGACACTCCTTCCTTCGAACGAAACGCGACCCTGATAATCCCCTCGTCATGCCCTGGCTCGTCTACACCGACGGCTCCCCCATGTATCGAGGACGTGTGCGCATGCCTGGTGCCGCCGATCACCGTCCGTCACCGCCACCGAGGACCCCGCGCATGTCATTGCGCCTGAGGGGTTCCAGGCGAACCGATGACCCCATTACATTCGATACCCCATCACCGGGCCGGACGGAGTAGAGAGGGACGCGTCGCACGTCCAAATTATCGGAGGGGCGGATCCCCTCATACTGGGGGTCATACCGGGTTCGCCACACGTCTATGGTAAGCCCCTCTATGCTGAACCCCACGTGTCCGCCGCGCTCTGCCCCACGTATCCGCACGAAGACCTCGTCGTCTTCGAAGCGGACAAGATCACCGACCGCGCGCTCAATCGTATCAACAATGAGTCACTCACCACAGAGGTCATGCGCTTCCGCGCGGCCAGCTACGAGCTGGATCGACTTCGGGCGAGGGTGAGCCAACTCTGCGCGATGATCGAGTGCGCGCAGGACAACCGACGGGACGCCATCTACCGTTTGGAGCGCGCCACCACATTAGAGCGTATCACCGACGAGCAGCGCGACTGGCCGGCCCGCGACTTTCGGTGAGTCTGGGGTCTCACGCTAAAAGAGGAGGTGATGTCACGTTTCGACTTGTGAACCCTTACTGTACCGGTTGCAACTACGGCGGTAAGGTAGATTAGTTGCGGACTTACGATAGGTGATATGAGTACGATAGGAGATTGCGCGCTGATTGCTGACTGAGGACTTCGCCACTAATACTAGTAGTAGTAGTATTAGGGTTTGAGTTGTTTCTGCGACACGTTGGACGCTACTTTACAGTGACTCATAGCAGCGCTTGAAAGCCTGCTCGATATGTATTTAAGCTACCTTGTGAAGACCAAGATACGCCATCTTGGTCTTCTTGAATCGTCACTTGTTTCCTTCTCTTCTTCATCTTTATCTTGCAAAGGAGCTGTCCGACTTTGCTCGTGACCAATTGACTTGCCAGTGTACCTTCGTGTATTCATCAGGGCAAGGGCTTGGACCTCCGTGTCTTCAAGTCGGCAGAATTGTCATATCGCTAAGTTGTTATCACCATCTCGTGCTCAAGTCGAGCTAACGTCGTGATGACGTTACACCAAGGTCCCTCAGGTACTTCTTGCGGCTGAATGGCTACTTTGGGGTGTAGATCTTTGCGATAGCGTTGGCATCGATCGCATCCTTCTACATATGAGGCAATAAAGCCTGACATGCATGGCCACCAGTAATAGCGACTGACTAGCTCTATGGTTCCATTCTTTCCAGGGTGTCCGGTAGTGACCGAGTCGTGGCAAGACTTTACCACGTCCCTGCGAAGGGTACGATCGTTTGGGACATATAATTTTCCCTGGTGGTAAACAAAACCATCTTCTTCTTCCCACATTAAGACGCCATCTGTGAGAGCTTTAGGAGCGGTCTTAGATATGCTTTTAAGACCCTCTATGACTTCAGCTTCTTGGATAGATGCGAGCTTAATGCGACTTCCTAGGGAGTCTGTTTCAGGGACAAAGTGCGCTTTAGCGGCAGCGAGGAAATGCTCAGGTTTTAACACCTGTACCTGGTGGTTATCTTCAGAGTCTCGGACTTGGTCTTGTGAGAAACGACTTAATGCATCGGCTTGCATGGATTCTCCTTTCTTATAAGTGATTTTGAAGGCGAACCGACTTAAGAATAGGGCCCATCTAGCTTGGCGCCTATTTAAGTCTTTCATGGTTGCCCACCATTCCATATTCTTATGGTCGGTTATCACTTCAAAAGAGATGCCTTCGAGGAAATGTCTCCAATCCTCTAAGGCGCGGATTAAGCTGAGCATTTCTCTGTCGTAAATCTCATAATTGCGTTCTTCTTTACTCATGGACTGTGAGCGATACGCAATAGGGTGCCAGAGACCGTCCGGATATTTCTGAGTTAGAATACCGCCAGTAGCAAATCCTGAAGCATCTACCTCAACTCTTGTTGGAAGGTTCGGATCGTAAACCTTAAGAATAGGTTCTTGTACGAAATGTTCCTTCAACAGGTCAAAGGCTCTCTGCTGTTCAGACTGCCATATCCAAGGAGTATCTTTCTTAGTAAGGTCATGAAGGGGTTGGGCAATAGCCGCGAAGTCCTTGATGAACCACCTTCTATAGAAATTGGCAAACCCGATAAAAGCTCTAACTTCTTTGAGCGTAGTCGGGGTAGGCCACTCCTTTACCGCAGAGACCTTGCCAGGGTCCATCTGCACTTCTCCGGGACGGATAATCATTCCAAGATACTCCATTTCTTGCTTTTCAAAATTGCACTTCTCAGGCTTGAGATAGAGGTCATATTGCTCCAACCGTGTTAACACCTCGCATACTATCTTGCGATGGTGTTTAAGGTTATTGCTATAGATGAGACATCAGGAAAAACGGTATCCTAAGATTTTAACAAATCTCAGAAATATGGTAGGATCTGTCAAGAATGTATTTAAATTTAACGATTTTTCCGAGTTTCAAAAGTTGTTAAGATGGGTGAGATAAAAACCTCCCTCCAAATTTCCAGTAAAATATTGACAATTATTGACATAATTTGACATAAATCGACAGATATTAGAATATGTTTCAAGATATGTTATGTTTTTTCGTTCGCTGTTGGGCAAATATTTCCAAATATTTTCAAATATCTTCCAAAAGTTTGTCACAATTTGCAAAGTATTTCCGTGTAAACAATTTATTTCCCATATTATTATTAGACACTGAAGCAAACTGAACAACTTGTCAAGGGACTATCTAATCTAAGATCTAGTCCTCAGCCATGTTAGCAAAATCCAGCACTGCCATCACATCCCTTTCGTTTGTTGATTTGGCTCCTTTATTTTCATCTCTGCAGGAATTGACGTCAGACAACTTTCACAAGCGAGCGGTTCAACTTACATAGCTTTCTTGAGGAGTGAGGCCATAAGGCAGTGATACTTTCTTGGGGACGCAGCAAGTGTGTTGATGATCGTCATGTGACTGTCGTAGATGCCAACATGTTCGTCGGCATTGAACTTTGGTTTCTTGTTGCGTGGGCCAGTCTTCCAGAGTACCAGCTCAGCGCGCACCTACAAAAACTGTGTTATTATGGCAGCACAATGTAACGTACCACTTACCAATGTGACAGTACACGCAAGCATGGGGGCCGGGATCTCAAGTTCTTTGGACTTCACCGGATCATCAGGGAGGCTGGAAGTGAGGCTGCCGCTGTTGAGCAAGCGATTACCAACCGACGCCGCATCCTTAAAGAACCACGCCACAGTTTTGACAATAGCAGGGTGGAGATACGGCTCGTTTGTAAGCACCCGACCCTGGAAGAAAGGTCAGTTACGAATGACTTACTGAATCACGACTCACCTTGTCAACATTGAAGATGAAGGTATCACCCTTCAGTAGGTCCTTAACAGTAGAGTCCATTGGGTCCCGGTCAGACGCTGATAAGCCATAGGCGAGCGTTGCCTCATATCCTGCGGCATCGCAGATATCAGTACGAAAATTGCCAAGTCGTTGTTTGACCTTCGACATTTACAGAGTTGCGTTAGTCAAGTCAGTTATAGATGTAGTCATAACTTACCAGGTGGCCAAGCGTATTACCATAGTCCGCGGTCTTCTTAATGAGGCTGGCGATTTCTTCATCTTTCACATCTCGGGCACTGTCACGAAGAACAGAACGAATAGCCATGTCAATTTTGTCAGACGGGGGAATGCCGAAACAAGCATGGCATATTCCTGCATGCGACTGAAGCCACGGTAAAGGACACGCTGCACACGTTGTGGATAAGCTTTGAGGCCAGGGTACTTCTGTCCAGGCGTGGGGGTGGGTAACTGGGTGGAACTCTCATCGTCACTTGAATCGTTGTTATCTGCGACAGAAATATTCGCGAGCTAATGAAATATAAGTGTTCAAACTGCCGAACCAACTTGTAAACATAGAACGCACCTTCTTCGACTTTGCAGCAGATGCCGCCTTGCGCCAATTCGGGCGCTAGTGTGTTAGACTCGCGTCAGCAGTGTCCGTGTAGTGAAAGACCCATGTACAAATGAGGTACCTCTGCTTTCTGAGCATGCTCCTGACGAGTAGAAAGCTTCGAGCGACCACCAGTAGTAGTTGCTTTCTGGTTGAATTGGTGGGTGCTTCAATGAGGAGCCTATCCGGAGCGTGGCATCTTACCTTGCTTTTGTCAATCTCAGTATCATCACCCGAATCGTCCTTCTGGTGCACCGGTGCGAGGTTCGTGTCAATATCTGTTGGAGCAAGACTCGGAGTCGGTGGGTAGAAGGTGGTGTCGCCATCAGTGTCGTCATCTTCCAAGTTTGCAGGGGCGCGTGAACTCGACGCAGAAGTCTTCCACTTTGGTTGCTGATCAACGTGCATCAGCGATTACATGGTAGCAGAACGTCATGAAATAAACCCACTTCGAACTCTCTCTGCTCCTGATTGACATCCTCATAGTCGTCTGCGTCCTCCCCCAGCTGGCATTCAGACGCGTTTTCCACCTCAGGCTCCTCCTCGGTGTCTTCTTCATCGTCTTCTTCCTCGGTGTCTTCAGTTGGCTTGTTCTTTCGACTTACTTTCGCAGGCAGGACAGCGCCTTTCGCTTTGTCAGGTATGGTGTCGGCCGTGACAGTCTTAGACGCTGAGGGTGCCACAACGGCCTGGGGCTCCTCTTCATCTGAATTGAAGGCTTGATCATCCGGAGGTAAGTACTTCAACTTTTCTGCGAGGGATCTGCTCAATGTATTGCTAATATGTGAGCAGTGTCGACCTACGTTTATCTCCCTTTACAGCCGATGGTTTGGGTTTGGTGGTAACACCTTTCGTCGAGTGTAGACGCGCAAATATTATTCAGTTCCTGCACACCAAACGGATGATTGTTGAAGTCGCACATACCTTTCTTCTTCTTCGTGGCATTTTTCTCATCTGGATTGGACTGAGTTCGCTTGCGGCTGGGTGCAGGTCCGTCATCCTGTACGTCCTTCTTCTTCCAAACTAAAAGAACCACCGCGATTGACTCGGATTAGCCTTCTGCATCACAGAATAAGTACGTGCCTGCGTTTTTTATGGCCTGTTTCTTTTTGAGGCGTCCACCTGTAGACGTTGCTTGGCATCAAAAATGACGAAGGCAGTCTCACGCTCGCAACTACCACCCACCACTGGCAGCCATCTCCTCTTCAAGCTTTTTTGCGGTGAGGGCATCCTCTTGCTTCTTGAGAGCCAACGCTTGTGCACGCATAGCTCGTGGGGTAAGTGTCGGTAGTTTGGGCATGCTTGTACTCATGATATTGTCAGCGTACTCGTAGTCAAAACCAGGAAGGCAACAAGTACCTAGATGGATAGGCTGCACCAGTGGGTAGCTTCAAAGAAACTCACAAAGATGATGAAGACAAAGAAAAAACGGTAGGAAACAAGGGTAGAGACGGTACTTAGTTGACAGTTGGGCCAAGGGCAATGTGAAGTGATCGGAATCACCGCATGGACTCAGCCTTGCTCGCTTATTCAGTCCCGTCTAAGGCGCCTAAGGCTTGACAGTTGCGACGGTTAACGCGTCAAGAGCACGTGTGAGTACAGTACATAAATATAGCCATTGAACCAATGCACAGTATACGCAAATTGATAGTAACGAGCATCTGTTATCTCTATGGGTCTCTGATACCCACTCTATTACGCCACGAACTCGCAACCACCATACACATCACTGGCACATGGGGCATCAAATGTATCCGTCTACGCAGAGAACGTGACTGTGAACGCGACAGCGAGAATGCTCTTCCCAGAGCGTGACCGCCTTCACTCAGGTGGGGGTGGAAGTTGATGCGCCGGATGGGATTGAGTGGAGACAGAAACAAGATCTGTGTATAATGCGGAGCTCTGGAAGGTATGACTGATAGACCCAGAAGGGATATGGGGAGTGTAGGGCACGTACAATCAACGAACCTGGAGGCATGATTAGTACTCGAGATAGGAAATCTAACCGAGAAGTGAATGTGTCTCACCAGCAAAGCGGGTATAGCGAACAGTTCTGGTTTGATTCTTGTTCTCGCGGTAAGGGGCGTGGAGATGAGTCTTGATTGATTGATCCCTGTACTTCTTCGTGGGACTGGAATCAATGGCGCCTTAACCTGGTTGCCATGCTTGCCGGTACCCACCAGGGAGTTATCGGGTTTGATGTCATGGTGAATGAAGTTGCAAGGATGGATGTACTTGATGCAAGGATATCTGATCCAGCCATTAACAGCGTTCAATAATAGATTAACCTAAGGCCTCACGAAGTTGACCAGTAAGGAGGGAAAACTTCCGGTTATGAAAGTTGAATAGATCCTCGAGAGAAGGGCCCAAGGCCGCCTAACAAATCTACGACTGCTGTATTCGGTTCCAAACCAGCGCACGAAACTTGACTCATAACGGCGATGCATCTGCATGGAATAGTTGTTGTTATTGAGGCGCTGAGACACCCGTGATACCGTCCCTTCAGGGATCAACTGGCTACCATGACCCTTCTTGGTGCATTAGATGACTTCTTCGCCCTTTGTGTCGCCGATGGTCGAATTGGAAGTAGGAGGAGCGAAAACACCAAAGTCTGAACGCATCAGCTGTAGGGCCAGTTAAGCATCGAGCTGAACGCACTGTCGATGCCATTGGCAAGTGCAGTCCGGAACAGGGATTGTTGGTTCTCAGTGGTCGAGTTGCAGATGGCCCACCCGCGCGCCTGCCGCCTTGTAGCCTGTTTGAGTCCCGCGGACATCTGTATCAGTAACGGTTTTGTGGAATGAGGCGAGGCGAGGGGCACTGCTAGGAAGGTAGGAACCTGGGTGCCATGGGTGGCAGTGTACGAAATAGAACACACGAACGGTTACAAAAAGAATGGAGCGACCAGATGGGTAGAGAGCCAGGGCTGACGCCAAACCCGTGAACACGTAAGCCTGTGAGTATGGGCGTGGCGTTGCATGGGTACGAGTTGCATGCATTGTGACCAAGAACCGTGCTGCTTTGAGTCCTGTGGACACGTGTATCAGGGACAGCTTTGTAGGACTGGGTATGAATGACAGGCGATGACAGGGAAAAACCGCGTACGCACCAATTGAGAAGGGTAGACGGAACGAGGCGAGGTAAGGCCATGAGTGCTGCCAGGGAGCCGCAGGAACCTAAGCGCCATGGGTGGAGACGACTATGAAGCAGAGGCAACAGCTACAGAGCAGAAAGAACGGAGCAGGCCACAACAGGGACTAGATGGGTAAGGAACCGGGTTGATGCCAAACCTGTAAACGTGTAAATGTGTGAGTAAGGGCGTGGCGTTGCACGAGTACAATTGCAAGCGGACCGGGACTGGGAACCTGTCTTTCCGTGGTAAAAAACGTAAAAGAGCGTAAAAGTTTCAGAAAATTTTACTAGAATTTGACGTCCAAGTTGGTTTTCTCACAGTGTTTCTCCAAACCTGTACTAACTTACTGTACCTTTACTGTACCTGTACCCTGGCGACTCCCGTGTTACGCCAATTCTGTCCATAACTCCTACATCTCTTTCTCAACCAACGTGACCATCTTTCCCTATGTCTTGTTACCGATGCAAAGCGTGCCAGATGAAGGTTTCAGCAAAATATCTCCGCTTACATCTTCAAAAAAGTCCTGATCCTCTTTGTCGTGAATATCTTGCTGAACTAGACTGTGAGCTTCTATCCGACGACAAGTTAGCAACCCCAGGAGAATCCCTTGGTGAACAGGAAGGGCTTGTTGTGAACCACGCTGGAGAGTACTTCGGTCTTGCTTCGGACTTCGGTGATTATAACGACTGGACCGGATACAGCGATGATAGGGTGTGCTCTTTTCGTTTATGTTCGGTTCAAAGTCTGACTTTTTGTTTCAGTGCGACTCAAACGGCGTCCCTCATGATTCCCGTAGATCCATTCATGGACAACTTCAATCGCCCAATAAGGTCCTCGGCATGGATTTGGACGACGACATGGACGAAGAACTACGTGGGGAGTTGGAGACTGACGAATTCAATGCAGAGATAGAATGCGAGCTCGAACTGGAGCGTGAGAATGCCAATGAGCCACCCACGGACAAGCCAGTTGTGGACGACTCAGGTCAGCGTCAACACTGTGCAACCACTCCTCCAATCGACACCTGCGACCCCCATACAGAAAGACATCTTCGGGTCGGTCCACATGTTGTCAGCTACCCTGATACTGCTGGCCGACCTGTGTGCCCCGTCTCAGAAAAGGCAGCACTCACGGACCAGGAACGTTATCTTGACTCCTTGGGGGATCAAATGAATCCCTACACGCCATTCAAGTCCCATACAGATTGGGAGATTGCTCAGTGGGCGAAGATGCGAGGACCAAGTTCATCGGCGTTCACAGACTTGGTGGGCATTGATAGGGTATGATTCTTTTCTGGGTTGCGTGTTCTCAATTTGACGTCGCGCTATAGGTGGTCGATAAACTCGGCTTGTCGTTTAAAAATAGCATGGAACTTAACAAGATCATTGACACACAACTTCCTGGGCGGCCTAGTTTCAAACGAATGGGAGTAGAGTTGGGAGGTGAGGTTTTCGATGTCTACTTCCGAGACATCATGGAATGCGTGCGGGCATTGTACAGCGATCCAGAGTTTTCCCCCTACCTTGTCTATGCCCCCGAACGCCACTATGTCGACGAGAAGTGCGACCTGAGGATGTACCACGACATGCACACCGGAGAATGGTGGTGGTCCACACAAGTAAGTCACGCGTTCAATTCTATATAATCTAACTAACACATCAGCTTGAACAGAAAGTGTTAGACCGAGATGCGGGTGCCGGAAAAACAATCATTCCTATTATTCTCTCAAGCGACAAGACTCAAATCACTTTATTCCGGAATAAGTCTGCCTATCCACTGTACATGACAATCGGCAACATTCCAAAAGAGATCCGTCGCCGTCCTTTGTCACGTGCATATGTTCTCGTTGCCTACCTTCCAACATCTCGACTTCCCCACATCGCCAGTAAGGCCTCTCGCCGACGCTGCCTTATCAACCTTTACCACACTTGTTTGTCAGAAATCCTTTCGCCGATCATCAAACCTGGCAGGAATGGCGTCACAATGGCCAGCGCAGACAGCATTAGTCGGCGCTGTCACCCAATATATGCCTGCTTCATCGGGGATTATCCCGAGCAGGTACTCGTCACCTGTACGAAGACCGGTGAATGTGCTCAGTGCCCCGAGCCACGCGACAAACTTGGAGACACAGGTCCAGAGATCCCTACTGGCTGGCGTGACTTGCACACTCTCCTCGACGCGCTCCACAACTTTGATGACGATCCGGCGGCCTTTTTCGAGTCATGCAAAGAGCTTGGTGTCAAGCCCGTTACGGAGCCATTTTGGAAGGATCTCCCATACGCCCACGTTTATTGCTCAATCACACCAGACATCCTTCACCAACTATATCAGGGAGTAATGAAGCACGCGATCCATTGGACAACAGAGATCTTCAGGGCTGCTGAAATTGATGCTCACTGCCGTCGTCTCCCACCAAATCACAACACCCGATTGTTCTTGAAGGGTATTAGCAGTCTCTCTCGTGTTTCCGGTACCGAGCACGGTCAGATTTGTCGCTTTCTCCTGGCTTTGGTACTTGACATTCCACTTCCAGATAGACTAGATAGCAGTGCCCTTGTGCGCGCGTTACACAAATTGTTGGACTTTCTTTATCTCGCACAATACCCAGTTCACACAACCGAAACATTACAGAAGATGGATGCAGCGCTCCAATCATTTCACGACAACAAGCACATCTTCGTCTCCCTCGGCATTCGGGACAACTTCAACATACCCAAGCTCCACTTCGCAAAACATTACTGCCGTTCGATAAAACTTTTTGGGACCACTGACAACTTCAATACTGAGTATACCGAACGGTTGCACATCGACCTCGCGAAGGACGCCTATGCTGCAACCAATCACAAGGACGAGTTCCCTCAAATGGCACTATGGCTAGAGCGGAAGGAGAAGATGGTTTGTCATACCAAGTATATTCAGTGGCGACTTGATGGGTGCCCTGCACCGAAGTCCATCAATTGGGTCCCTCCAGGACTTGACCATCATCGTATTTTGAAGATGGTGATTCGTCCAATGGTCGCCTCTGCTCCAATTGACCGATTAGAAGAAAGTTATGGTGCAATCCACTTTCGCGCAGCTATCGGGCGATATGTCGCTGGACTGACGCATACAGGGCTCACTTATTCCCAGCTGGAAGATGAGGCAAATGACGTCCATCTCTCAATCCGTCGCTTTCCGGTGTGGCACAATATCAAATACCTTCGAGAAGATCCTTGGACCGGCAAACTCGTCACGGCTGATATCATTCACTGCCACCCCAAACGACAGAACAAAAAGGACCAGCTCATTCCCGCCCGACACGATATAGTACTCATCAACAGTGGTACTGGAGTTGAGGCAGGAGTGAAGGATCGGCGTATTGGACAGGTGCGCGTGGTATTTTCGCTTCCAGAATCTGAATGTGCGCAGTTGTTTCCATCTGGGCAGAGCATTCCCAAGCACCTCGCATATGTCGAGTGGTTTACGTCATTTTCTCGGGAACCTGAGCATAACTCTGGGCTACATAAGATCTCGCGCTGTTTTCTTCCAGACGGTACTAAACCCACCAGTATCATACCAGTAATCAACATTTTTCGGAGCGTCCATTTATACCTGAAGTTTGGTAGAGTTGCTCCTGCATCATGGATGAGTAGCAATGTTTTGGAGATGTGCAAGACCTTCTATCTAAACCCATTTACAGATAGACACCTTTATCGAGACTTATCTTAGCTACTTTTACGTGCGAACCGTTGTCCTTCCTCTTACGAATTCAGTTGTCAGCTCGGCACATTATTTCAGAATGTCATGTGTCTTGTAGATCACCCTTCTCGCCTCATTTTTTCCGCTCTTTTCTCTTCCCATATCTCTTCCCATCATCTCGTCTCACCTTTCGTTGTTCCTTTCCACGTCAAAAATGCTCAATAATTCCGACAGCGGTAGCCACCACCAATCAACCACCCAATTCCAGTTGACTCCTTGTCCACGTCGTCATCAAAAGTCCCGCTGAGGAACAGTACCCTTACCATTCCCCGCCTTGCGAGCTTTCTTTCGATTGGTTCTTTCAAAACCCTGGAATATTATTCATGCCTACGCCCCCGGCCGGTGATTGGTCTAGAGTTGTGCTCTGCCTTGAACAAAGGTGCGCCCAATTTTTTTTTGTTGCCCTTTAAATTCTTATCCGTTGTTCTTTCTCACAGTATGCCTTGTCAATGCCAATCGCGTCTCTTCGATCGTACTTCACCATCAGCCACCCACGTTCCTTTCAACTTGTCTGCATTCCTTTCGCTCCCTTTTGATACTTGCCTCCCGCTTTTGCCTCGACACTCGCTTCAGTACAGCACATGTCGACAGCACCGCCCGTCCCAGGGACAACAGATACTACAATAGTCTTCCCCCCAAGCTTCCATCTTCATTCTCCGTCGATATCCACAGGACTTGGACCATTTGTTTTACTCTCCCTACCTTCATCACCTTGCCTCATGGTTCTTGACTTAGCATTTTCGACACCGACCACCCTTACATACAAATACACGACGTATGTAAGGCTCGGTCTGGCATCCAATAAACTACCACTTTCCTCAAGTTTCAATCGTTCTTATACTTCTATCTCGCATGATCGTTGTGACGCTTCGTCAGGGCAGATCTAAATCGAGGGCACCCAAGCGAACATCAACGATTGCACTTGTACTCACTCCCGAACAATCTTTACAGTTGTCTTTTGGTCACCTTATGTGCTACGAGCCTTGCTCGTATGGGCCTTCTCGCTTGCTGAACCCCTTCTCAATCCGTCGCTGTCCCTCGATCTCGCGCTTGGCCCTGGTTCAAAAGGCCCGCCGTGCGTCTGCCATCCACCATTCCCTTACCTTCCGCCTCATATCCATCACGTCGCTTGTGTTGTTGCCCTCGGCAGATCGACATCGTGTTGTTGCCTCTCAAACTCGTTTTGCCAATCTTTCTAGTTTGTGCTCTTTGTCTCGGGCATAGGTGTGCTCACTATTTCTTGGATCTTACCCCACTTTCACTGACACCTTGTCTGTACTTGTAGTGCGCGTTGTCGTCACCTCTGGGCCTCTGGCACTGTCATTCGGCCATGCGACTTTGCTTACCCACTCCCCGATTTCATTTACGACTCATATTCTCTACCTCGCGTCAGCCGTATGTTTGAGTCTGTTGACTTCCCTCCTACCTACAGCCTTCTGCTCACTTTACCCCTTCGTCACAATTTTCAACTTGTTATTTTCAATCGTATTCGGGTTTAGGCACTGTTCAGTTGATAAAGCTCTCAGATTTGCACTTATATCATTTGGTTTCCCTCTCGTCTTCGCATCTGCCTTGTGTATCGAGCTGCCTTTCAGGTCAGGCCTCAAGTGAAAGGCACTCGGCTTGATGTCTCCATTGCGCGCATATTGACCTCTTCGTCCCTCAACATCAGCTCTCATCACCACTTCCCGTTTTTGTTCTACTGACTTATTCCCACCCTAGGTCTCACTTCGTTGCGATTGTTGCCTGGCGCTTTGTAGAAGCATTCTTGAGCTCTGAACTCATGCTTGACTTTCCTCACCTCCCCAACTTTTTCGATATCGCGCTTGCACCCCCTTCCTTGCTTTCCCCAACTCGTGCGAATTTCTCTCTGCCCCGACTACTTACACGTGCTATCAAGCAGGTTTACCACACTTTCATCTTTTTCTAAATTTTCTAAATTTTTCATAGTTTACAAAGTCACACATTTTTCTCAGTTTCTCAACGATTTTATGAAACATTTTCAGAAATATTAGAGTCCCCATATAAAATCTTGCATAATTTGCGTGATCTGTCAAAATATGTCCAATATGGTAACTTTTCTACGCTTTTTGAAAATTTTCAAGATCCCATTTTTCCTGATGGAATATCATCCATATATACGGCGACCTCTCCTTGTGCAATTAGATCAGCAAAGACGGTGTTCATCAAGGCTTGGAAGGTGGCGGGGCTATTAGTCATGCCAAAGTACATGACTTTCGGCTCGTATAGACCCCTATTGGTGACAATAGCACCTTTCCATTCATCGCCTTCTTTGATGCGGATGTTATGATATCCCCATCGAACGTCGAACTTAGTGAAGTATTGAGCTCCCTTGAGCCTATTGATAATGTCGGCAGCGAGTGGAAGTGGATATCGATTCTTAATGGTAATTTTATTAAGACGGCGATAGTCTTGGACTAGACAGAGCTTGCCGTCTTTCTTCTTGATAAAGAACACAGGGGATGCCATAGGTGACTTAGATGGCACTAGATATCCTTTCCCTATGTGTTCATCTAAGAATTTGTCCAATTCCACTTGCTCGCTGGGCGACATGGGGTACGTCTTGACCTTCCAGTGTTTAACTGCATCTGGTTCAAGGTCTATGGCGTGGTCCCATGGCTGATGCTCAGGGAGTCTCTGGGATTCTTCCTCAGAGAATACTTTTGCAAAGTCTCGATAGTGCTCAGGGACCATCTCTTCGAAGGTTTTCTTAGGTTTGGAGGTTATCGCTTTCTCAGCAATCTGCTGAGAGTACATGAAACCAGCCAAACAGAAAACTTCGTCAGAGACTGTGTCCAGCACTTTCTCCGCAAGGAGATGGCGGCGTTCCATACAGTTCGCCATAATGCGCGTCACCTCTATCTCTATCTCTGGTGCAGCTATTTCAGCGCTGGAGTTGAGACGCATAGTGCCTTCCTGCCAATCTATGTGCGGGTTCCGATGTCTTAGCCAAGGCAGTCCCAATATAACTCGTTCTGGGCCTAGTGAAGTGACCATAAAGTCGAATGTTTCTGCACTAGGGCCGACTTTCAGGACGAGTGTTACTTTATGGGTGATACTGCCGGCTTTATTGAGCGTCCCATCTATATTATAGAGGGTAATGGGATGCTCTAGCGGAACTTGCAACATCTTGTGGCGGTCAGCGTACTTCTTGTCTAGGAACAACGAAGTTGCCCCAGAGTCTACCATGGCTGCTACTTTTACAGTACGATGACGTCCTTGTAATTCAACAGAAATATGAAAATGGGATCTGCTATCTTTTGTTTCGGGAATAATATATGAAGAAAGCGCTGCATCAGAAATCATCACTTGCGGCGCTGCTACAGTTTGTGGAGCAATCAGAACACTAATACTATTGTTCATCTCCGAGGCAGATGTAGATGTAGAATCAGAACAGGAAGCCGAGACATCACTACTATCAACATGACAGGCAGAAACAAAGTGGTACGTAGGAATTACAGATTGGTCCGAGTCCGAAACGAGGCGAGATCGTAGGCATATCTTACAACTACATGAAGCCAAGTCAACCGTATCTGTTTTACAGGGGGAGTCCACAGCTATAACTACCCCTGGATCTAAAAAGCCGCCTTAAGAGCGTTGATTTGCTCTTGTTGGGCTGTGAGCGCCGCCAGTAACTTTGCCACGTCTGCCTGGGACGTATTGGCTTTGGGCAGTGCGGAATTGCTTGTTTGGGCGGTGGAAGCCGCCGACTGACTGGAAGAAGGTTGGGAGGGGGTCTCCTCACTACTGGCCGCAGCTTTCGCTTTGGCGGGTTTCCCCATGAATTTGAGCATGCAGACGGGTGCCCTGTGTCCGACCTTTTGACAGTGGTGGCACACGTCGCGTTTGTGGTTTCCATCCTTCTTTGAGTGGTCCTTAGAACCACACCCGTAACACTTGCCTTGCATGTGTTTTTGATAATCCTGCCGGGTCTTTCCGCCGGATGCAGGCTTGCTCGTGCCAGATCCCTGCTGGCGTGATGCGTCAACTTGCATCGCGTCTGGATCGGACGGCTTGCCTGCAGGCAAGATCGATTGGCTGGACGAACCGCCCTTCTTCTCCGAGTCCCTCTGTCTCAGTCGCTGATCTAGCGACTGTGAGACCTGCTTGAGGTCGTCGAAGTCGACGTGGGCCTTGTCCGTCAAGGCAAGAGCATCTTTTATGCGGTCCGAGAGACCATCGTAAAAGCGGGTGCGGAGGTCTGCTTTTGACCAACCAGTCTGTCCAGAGTACTGTTCGAACACGGATCGGTACTCTGCAACCGATCCGCGGCCCTGTTTTGTCTTCTTCAGTTGCTCCCTCGCTGTCTCTGTAGTGTCAAGGGGCGAGAACCGTCGGTTAAACTCTTTGACGAATTCGTCCCAAGAGCTCCCGAACGGGATGTTATTTGACTGAAGTTGTTCAAGGTAGGGGAGAGCCCATGACTTGGCTTCCCCTTCCATAAGGTTAAGAACCACCATAATCCAGCGGTCTTCTGCCCGGAAGTACATGCCCTGGGCCGGGTCCCAGGTGTTCATAGCGTCCTGCTGTGAGCCTGCCCAATTATGGAAGGCTGCAAGGAAGTGACGGGCATCTGTAGAGTTGCCTTTTCCATCCCAGGCTTTGGGACGGGCCACTACTTCCTTGTGCTTGGGGCTGGGCTTGGCCGCGGTTGCTGAAACCTGTGCGGTCAAGTCCGTGACTTTTTGTGTTAAAATGCCGACTACCTGGCCTAGATTGCTGATGAGGCGAAGGCAGTCGTTGAGAGTTGGGGGCGGAGCAGGAGCTGTTGGTGTGGTTGGAGCGGCGGCGGCGGTGGACATCTTATCTAACTCGTCTTGTCTCTTTCTTTCCTCGTACTTTTTGATCGACTCCCGTCTGTCTTTGATGAGGCGAAGCTGTTCGTCTTCGTCGAAGTCGTCCCAGTTGTTGAAGTTCTTGATCCACTCTTTTTCTTCTTTAGAGAGGATCGTTCTGTACTTGGATGTCACTCCTGTGGGATACTGAGCTTGAGCTTGCGCTGCTCTCTGTTTCCCTTTGGGAGCTATTGTGGGAGTGGACGGATGGGGGAGGAGAAAGTTCGGGGACTAGTGCTGCCGCGAAGGCGATCAGCTGAGGGACGGTGAAAGGGGTGCCTGCAACAAGGCCGAAGGCTCCGTGAAGTTCGAGAAGGGCGTAACGAAAATCTCTATCGTAATAGATGGCGCGGACGTATGCTTCCGCGTCGTTTTGTGGTTCACCTTCTAGAGAGAACCTGTAGTGGACTTCTTCACCAGCAAATAATTCTTGCTGATAAACTACAGGGGGTGCGTGGGGGTCGTCAACAAGTGTTTCGTTGGAGGAGGAGTGCGCCGAGTGGTAGGAGTGCTCCGAAGCTACTGTCGGAGTAGGAGATGCGAATCGTGGTGAAGGGATTGGGTCAGAGGACGATTGACCAGCTCCCTGAATGTGTAGCGATGCCGAAGCAGAGGCTAAGTTTGGAGTGAAGTATGAACGTGGGGGTGACGGGGGCGCTGGGACAGGAAGGACTGTTTCCTGTCTCCTCCGGAAGATACGTCGAAGACGTTGACGAACGTTCGCAAATATGCAAGGCAGTTTGAAAAAAAGGGAAGGTGGTAATATGTGACGACGTGTTACGACGACCGCAAAGCGCTAAGTCGAAGGTGATGGGAGAGTCCGATCAAGCAAGACCAATACACAGTGGTGTTTCACACTGCGCGAGGCTGCGGCGATAACGGAACACTCAGGAATGGGGTAATGGGTTTGTGCAAGAACACAAGGCTGTCTGCCGCAGTCTCCTCGACCTGTTGGCTGCCTCTCACGCCGAAGCGCTCTCAAACTTTTCTGTTTACTTCGCGTACAGCTGTCGCAGGCTAGGCCTGGCAGGCTTCTCTTCCACTTGCAGCTTATCTGGCGTGGTGACCAGTTCTGCAAGCAGTACCCAAACATTCTACTGATGACCAGATAGAACGCCTATAGGCAAGCACAATCTATGCCGACTTTACAGACAATAGAGTTGTACCAAGATAGCGCAGATTCTGCGTACGAAGGTCCACAGGCAAAGAGTGAGGTGTATGACACAAGGGACTTGTGGTCGTCAACCACCTAGAAAGGAAGATAGATAACGCCGGTAAGAATGAAGGGGCGTGTGAAGGAAGAACTTGTCCTAATGTAGCGGTATGACTTATCGCGACAACTAGACCAAGAGAATGTAAGTGAACTGAACCGGTATACACCCAAGCCTAGCGCGGAGACAAGTCACGCGCCGAACGTACAGTCACTGCGGAGGGTAGACACACGTGAGGTCTTTATGCAAGACCAAAGGTCAGGTGATCACGCAGTGGCACGCTGAGTGAAGAACCAAGAGGACAAGTTAACATTGGAGAAGAGTAAGGGAAGTACAAGAAATACACACCTGAGTGGAGAACCAAGAGGACAAGTTGGTTCCACTCAGGACGCTACATGAGGGTTTATATACTATGCTGCGGCTGAGTTCGAATTACTATGGAACCTTGTTACTAAAGGTATGTGTAATAGTAATGAGTCAGACGCTGACGCGTCGTATCTAATAATAGCATTATCTATTGTGCTGACTGATGCACAGTCATTAACGCTGACAGAACGATGACGTGTCCTTATCTATGAGTCACAACCCTATGACAACGTAGTCTAGAACTATCTAGAATGTTCCCTGCTTATCGTCCAATGAGAAACTACTGTACTAATGAGGAAAGTGGCCTAGAGAGGTAACTCCTGATAAGGAAGTTACTATCCCAGGGTCACGTGCTTATGGGTGCACATGTTGGCATCACGTGACTAACCATCTTATCATATCTAATGATAAGGACTTGGATGTTTGACTCAACGTTGGAAACTCATATCTTCACCAAATAAATCCATAAAAATACAGAAAAATAAGGCGAAAATAGAGCGTCCGTGACACTTGGCTTCGTTTGCAATCTAGCAACCTTGCCTCCGTACTTTGGTGTGACCTCACCTTATCCCTCTCTTCTTGTGCATCCCCTACCTCAGTCCCTAACCAGGACACTTCGAAGTCTTTGCAGTTGAACTATATCAACGCGTTACACCTGTTATACTCTGTGCACTAGCAAGATCAAGTGTAGAGAAGTGTTAGACACTTCGGACGAGGAGTCCTACATTACAGAGTAGTGCTGCACCTTGTGCCACACTTTTATCACTCGTATTTCATAGCAATAAGACAACAGAGGTCTTCGCTTGATACTTGTGTGATTCAGAACCTCTAGAACCCACGCCCCTGCTAGGGCGTAACAGTAGATAGTGTGGATTTGACTCCGAGTTTGTTCCAAATTTCTTGCATGACTTTTGATGCAAATTGGGGGCCTCTGTCGGAAATAACTTGTCGAGGTAGGCCAGTACGTCTCCAGACGTTTTCAAGGTAGAGTTGGGCTGTTTCGTCTGCAGTGATGGTTTTGTTGCAAGGGGAAATGACTATTGCTTTGCTGAGTCGGTCAACCACTGCAAATAGTGAATCATAGTTGTGGGATAGGGGAAGGTCGGTGATGAAGTCCATTGTGATGGTTCCCCATATTTCTTCAGGTATTGCATTTGGTTGTAGGGGTACTTGGGTACGTGGTTTGATTTTAGTGGCTTGGCATGTGGCGCAACCATCAACATAGGTCTTAACGAATGTTGATATGCCTGGCCACCAGAAGTCTTGGGATATTAACTCATAGGTCTTCCATCGCCCTGGATGTCCTGTGGCAATGTGGTCATGGTATGTTTTAACAATGTCTCTTCATAGGTTGTCGTCTTTTGGAACGTAAACTTGTCCTTTGAACAAGATAATGCCGTCTTCTAAGTTCCACTCTTCTAGGCCTTTAGCTAGGGATCAAGGGCCATTTTTTAAGAGGGACTCTAGGGCCATGCTGACTTCCTTGTCGTAGGTCTGGGTGTTTTTGATATGCTGCCGGAGGGTGGTATCTCCTTGAATAGTTACTGCAGTTCTTTGTACTGCATTGATGGAAAAATATTTGGTGTCCAGGAGTACTCGCTTTTCATCTTCATCCGCTATCCCCTTTTTATGATCTGGACGCCAAGACAGTGCATCAGATTTATTCTGCGTGCCCGGTTTGTGGATGATGATGAACTGGAAGCGAGAAAGGAATAAGGCCCATTGGGCCTGACGACGAGAGAGCTTTTGCTTTGTGGTGAAATAGACAAGGTTGCCGTGGTTGGACCAGATTTTGGTAACGTCCTCACGGCCCTCCAGGTAATGTCGAAAGGCATGAAGGGCATGGATGATAGCAAGGAGTTCCTTGTCGCAGATCTCGTAGTGATGTTCAGCAGGAAGGAGGGATTTGGAAAGGAAGGCGACGGGGTGCCAATGTTGCAAGGCATCAGGTTGTTCAAGAATGGCACCGGTAGCAAAATCACTTGCATCAGTGATGAGGTGGAAAGGTTTAGAGTGGTCAGGGAGGGCAAGGACAGGAGCCCCGGTGAAGCATTTGATCAAGGTGCAGAAAGCGCCTTCTGCCGCGGTACCCCAAGAAAAAGGGACATCTTTCTTGGTTAGGTCAAACAAGGGGCGGGCAATAGTGGAGTAGTCCTTAATGAAGCGTCGATAGAAATTGCAAAAGCCTAGAAAGGCCTGTACTTGTTTGACAGTGCGTGGGGCGGGCCATTGAGTAATGCCCGCAACTTTTGCAGGGTCCATAGAAACTTGGCCATCGGAAATGACAATTCCAAAGATATTCAACAGAGGTTTGTGCAAACGTACACTTTTCAGGTTTTAGGTAGAGGTCGTGGCGTTCCAGCCGCTGAAGCACGTCGTGCGTCAATGCTGTTAGCGAGGAGATATCTTCTGTGAAGATTAAGATGTCATTGAGGTAGACCACTACATGTCCACCGTCAATTAAGGACTCAAAAATTTGGTTCATGAACATTTGGAAGGTGGCAGGGGCATTACAGAGGCTGAACGTCATTACTGTAGGTTCGAAAAGGCCTAAGGATGTTTTGAAGGCTGCCTTGTATTCATCGCCTTCATGAATGCGGATATTGTTGTATCCCCAGCGAATATCTAGTTTGGTGAAGTAGCGTGCGCCGTGGAGTTTGTCGATAAGTTCAGGGATAAGGGGAAGGGGTGCTGCGTTCTTAATGGTTATATCATTGAGGGCACGGTAGTCTTGCACAGGTTGGAGTTTGCCATCCTTCTTGTCAACGAAAAAGAAGGGGGAAGCCATGGGCGACTTAGATGGTCGAATGTAACCTTTCTTTAGGTGTTCAGAAATATACTCTTTGAGGGCATCAGATTCCTTGGGTGTAAGTCGATAAATGCCACAATTCTTCATAGTGGCTCCTGGTTTGAGATCAATTGCATGATCCCAGGGCTGATGTTGGGGTAGACGATGGGACGCAATTTCGCTGAATACTCTAGTGTATTGTTGGAAGTGGCTCGGAATGTGGTCGGTGGAAGGCTTGGGTGCAGTGCGTGCTGCTATCTTGGTGCTTGTTGTTACTTTTGCTCGGATGGCAAGGTGGTCATACTTGCTAAAGCTGTGGATCCACAGCCAGGGTTCGCAGGCATCTTCGATGAATACAGGTTCCAGAGGTTCTGTTTCATTTTCTGTGGGGAGGCAGGTTTCTTGGGTTACTTCAAGTTCAAGGATGTTGATAGTTGTGTGTCGTGTCTGGGGAATTTTCGAAGAGATGACAACTGCCGAGGAGGATAGGGTACAGGTTTTTGGGCATCTTGTGAAAGCTATTTTTGGTTGATGCCAATCGATTTCAGGGTTATGTGCTTGGAGCCAATCCGTTCCTAAGATTATATCGTGCTCCCCCAGAGTAGTTGCATAAAGTTCCACGGTTTTGTCGTGGTAGTTGTCGTCAGAAGTTCTGATCTGTAGTCTCTGGATCATAGTATACCTAACAGATCCCGTCTTGTTGGGAGACCCATCCACGTTTCTAACTGGTAAGGGTTTAATTAGTGTCCGCATTGTTAGGTTGTTTGCTCACGCAAACCCATCATCCACGATGATGCCCTCCGCACCGCTGTCCAACAGGGCACAGGCACTGATTTCTTTGCCAGACTTCTTTCCCACTAGTGTAACTCTGAGAACAATTGAAGGAGCTCTCCTATTCCGAATTGTTTCTACAGGTACATGCTCGGCTCCGAGCGTCTCTAGTAAGGAAAGGCCGTGTACAATGCTACTGGCATGAATACTTCCAATCGACAGTGCTACAAATGGAAGAGCCTAAAAATCCTCATTAATAGGCACCGAACGTGGACGTGCATCCGGGTCAAAAGGGAGTATCTCTCGATATACCACTCCAATGTTTGCTGGGTGGTCAGCAGGTGCTTCCTCCTGACTTGGTTCATCAACAAAGGCGCTGCGCGCCCTAGCGTTGTTGTTGGATTGGCCTCCTTTGGCCTTCATGGCTGCCGTCTTGGCGTGACATTCTTTAAGTACGTGGCCTGGTTTGCCACAGTACAGGCAGAGTTTATTCTTGAAGCGGTACTCCCGCTCTTCTTTGGTGAGTTTGGCTCTTGGCTTGGTGGTGCGTGATGAGGAGGCGTTGATGTTTACGCTATTGTCCTCAGCTAGGACTGCTCGTCCTGAAGTGGTTTTATGGGTCTTGTTAAACTGGTTAATAGCATGACCAGCGTAAATTTGATAAGCACGATCGAATTCTCTTGCTTTCTCTACAAGGGTGTCAAAGGTGGTAGGGATGGGGGATATGCCCAGTAACTTCATGTTCAGGGCTGGTGGAATAGCTTGTCGGAAAGCATACATCCGGGTTTGTTCGTTTGCACCACTTCGTGTAGCATGGGTAGACCATTCCTGGAACCATTCATTGAAAGGTCGGGTGCCCATCTTTAGGGAGTACATTTTGTTGGTGGATTCCATGGCCGTGTGACCAGGGACAAAGTGGGCGTCAAAGTCAGTTTTGAACTGTGCCCAGGTGCCAAAGGTGATTGCTGCACCACCGGTTGGGTTTAAGGCTTTCTTTTGCCTATCTTGAGCCCATTCCCCGGCTGAGGATCCAACCTTGAAGTAGGTGAGGGCAGTAGATATCTTTTTATCGTCAGTGTTAAAGATATCTTGGTTTAGGTGGAAGTAGTTGGCAAGGTTGTTCCAAAAGGCCTCAGCATTGTTGGGCTTGCCATCAAAGGGCTCGGGCGCTGCGCCCAAGATTTTTGCAGGTGCAGGTGCTGCCATTGCAGTGCTTGCCGGGGGAACAGAGAAGGGGGGCGCTGAGGAAGAGGCTTGAACAGTTAGGGGTGGCGATGGGAGTCGATGTGGGGGAACTACTGCAGGGAAACGGCTAGGGCCAGAGGTGTTACGCCCTAGCAGGGACGTGGGTTCTAAAGGTTCTGAATCACACAAGTATCAAGCGAAGACCTCTGTTGTCTTATTGCTATGAAATACGAGTGGTAAAAGTGTGGCACAAGGTGCAGCACTACTCTGTAATGTAGGACTCCTCATCCGAAGTGTTTAACACTTCTCTACACTTGATCTTGCTAGTGCACAGAGTATAACAGGTGTAACGCGTTGATATAGTTCAACTGCAAAGACTTCGAAGTGTCCTGGTTAGGGACTGAGGTAGGGGATGCACAAGAAGAGAGGAATAAGGCGAGGTCACACCAAAGTACGAAGGCAAGGTTGCTAGATTGCAAACGAAGCCAAGTCTGGCTTCCTACGGTCTATGGTACAGGTTTATATAGGACAGGGTTCCAAACAACATGAACACAAGCCCACACAATATCAAAGAGACTAAACAGAGTAAGCAGAAGTTCGGATCAAAGAAACAGCGCCACTAGTAACAGTAGCTCCTTTGGTAACAAGGTATAGTACAGAAGGGGGAAGGCAGGGTGGAGACATACTGTGACTTAGGTCCGAAGCGTCGGATCATAACATGAGCCCCTCTCTAAGTCAACTCTCCCTAGAGTGCTTCGAAGTCCATCAGGTCATAGACATCGTTGTCTATATCGTTGGAGGGGGTGCTTTCGTGAGGGAGGGGGCAGCGGTGTTGGCGAAGGAAGTTGAAGGGGCCATGGGCCCCACACTTGCGACAATTTTCATACTTGGGGCACTTGATTTCTTCGTGGCTGTTGCTGGTAAAACACTTGCCACACCACTGAGTGCGTTCTTCTGGGGCTGGCCAGAGGCACTGATAGGGGAAGTGGTCAGTGCTAGAACACCTCCAGCAGAACTTCTGTTTTTGAGGGCAGGCGAAGGAGAGGTGGTCTTCAGACTGACACCTGTAACAAAGTCGAATGGTGCCAGTCTCCTTCTTGTTGGCTCTGCGCTTGCGTCTCTTCTTCCTTTCTGCAGAGGGGCTAGGTCCTTCCGGTTCGTCGTGGAGTCTTGGCATGGAGTGGTAGCGAGGTGGAGCAGGGGCAGGAATGGGGTGGACTTCAAAGGGGTGAGTTTCTTCTTCCGGAGGAGGGGGGTGTAGTGCGAGCCATCGGTCTGCAATCCGGACATAGGCCTTGTGTTCTTGCAGCCTTCTTCGGGTACTGGTTAGTTGCATGTCCATGTTGAGGAGGTGCCTTTTGAGTGGCTCCATCGTCTTGTACAGGCCTTCAATCTCCTTTCGGAGGGCCTTCTGGTTTCGCAAGAGTCGGCGAGTCCTGGAGATTTCTGCTGTGAGGCGGTCATCTTTCAGGTCTTCTAGGACTTCATCGACTTGTCTGGCTGTGGGGGAAGCTTCGTCCAAGTTCTGCATCTGAGCTGGGGTGATGGGGGGAGCTGGATTGTGGGGGTCGTCGTCTCTGGGAAGGAGGAAAAGGGGGAGGCCATAGTGAGGGAGGTTCTTGCCCATGGTGCCGATGACATCTTCTTTGTTTTCACTGATCTTGATCCATTTGGCATCCTTTCGGATGTACGAGGTTGGGTCAGCGTCGTCAGGGATGAGGAAGTGGACATAGCGGCTGCTCCAGGGGTCATTCAAGAAGAAGGGGTAGCCAGGGTCGTCGTCTTCTTCAGCAGTGATGTGCATCCTCTCATAGTTAATGGGGAGTGCGTCCATGATTGGGTTGTTGGTTATTTCACTGAGATGAGCCATGGCCACTCTAGGGTCAGGGGGGGAGGTGATAGGTCGGTGTATCTCGGGAGTAGGGGGAGCTGTGTGTCCAGGAGGGGGAACGCGAAGGGCTATCCCTCCTCCTTCTGTTTCTATGACGCTGGGCATGGTGGGATCGATGGGTTGTGGTTCCTGGATGAGGGAGGGCAAGGAAGGGGGTCGTGCTGGGAAGGGAGAATAGCCAGAGGAGGGTGTGACAGAGGGTGTTTCGTCAAAGGAGCCTCTTTCCATGGCACGAGCAACAAGACGTTCTACAGAGGAGGAGTGAGAGGGCATGGTGAGGAAGCTAGTGGGGAAGGTGGTTGCTGTTCGTACTGTTACTTCCTTTCGTTTTAACCATTGCTTTGCTCCTTCGCTTCTGGGGTTGCCTTCAAAGTGTTCCTGAATAAGTTCTGGGGCATTGAGGTTCTTTTCTGGTTCCCAGCTGTTGTGTGCATCGGAGTACCCCTTCCACTTGATTAGGAACTGTAACTGGTTCCTGTGGCGTCTTGTTTCTAGTATTTTCTCGACTTCCCACTCCTGTTCTCCATCTACTAGATCTGGGGGTGGTTCCGTAAAGTTCTTTCCATGTATGGGGGTTTCTTTGTATGGCATCAGGAGTGACGCATGGAATACTGGGTGGATCCGCCACTGATGGGGGAGTTTCAGGGCATATGTGGTGGCGGAGATCTTCTTTGTGACCCTGAAGGGTCCATATCTTTTTGGGGCTAACTTGAAACTAGGGTGCGTTGTTTTCAAGTTCCTGGCATCCAGCCACACACTATCTCCTTCTGTGTGTTGTTCGAAGCGAGAGGATCCTTTGTAGAGTGACTGCGCATGGGTAATTGCTGCTTGGGCGGTCCTTCTGGCTTCCTGGATTCGCTCCAATCTCTCTTGTGTTCCTGGTACTGTGGTTGTTCTTTCTGGTTGGTGTATTCTTGGGATGTACCCAAGGATTAATTCGTAGGGTGCCTTTTTAGTGGTTGCGCTTGGCCAGGAGTTGTGGGTGTACTGTGCCAGTGGTAGTAGCTCCGTCCAATTGTCTTGTTGATGGTTTATGAACATTCGGAGGTACTGTTCTAACCACTGGTTTGTTCGCTCTGATTGTCCATCTGTTTGTGGGTGGTATGCTGTGCTGATGTTTTGTTCTATGTCAAGCACTCTGCATAGTTCTTTGATGAACTTCGCTGTGAATCTGGGGTCTCTGTCGGAGATGACCCTTCTTGGTAGTCCATAGTGTGGCAGGACAGTTTTGGCATAGAGTTTTGCCACTCCTTCTGCGTCTATTGTTTCGCTGCATGGGATAAAGAAGGCTGCTTTGGAACAGTCATGATCCGTGATGGTGAGAATTGTGTCATTGTCTTCTGATTGGGGTAGCTTTGTGATAAAGTCTAGAGCGATGGTTTCAAAAGGGAGTGCTTCTGGGTTAGTCTTGATGGGGAATATCGGTGGTTTCGGGTTCCCAGGGAAGTTCTTATTTGATTGGCATGTGGCACAGCCCTTTACATATGCGGATATGTCGTCTTTCATGTTTGGCCACCAAAAGTCTTGTGACACTAACCACAAGGTCTTTGTTATTCCGGGGTGTCCAGCTGTTTTTGTATCGTGAAACAGGGAAATTACCCCCCTCTTTAGCGGTGTGTTGTCCACAACCACCAGTTTGTCACCTCTCCACCAGTGTTTGCCCTGTTTTACTAGGTGGAAGGGGGCGGCCCACTCGTCCAGAGTGTCTTGGTGGTCTAATTGGTGTGCCATGACCCGGTCATCTATCCTTATGGAGAGAGCGGAGTTTGCGAAGATGGTTGGGGTCAGGACCACTACATCAGTGTTATCTCCTGTTCCGGTGTCGTGGTCAGGGCGTCTTGACAGGGCATCAGCATGGTTTTGGGGTCCGGGTTTGTGGTGAAGTTTGATGTGATAGTCCGCAAGTCTGGGGATGTAGCGCGCCACTCTCCTATTGATTTGTCGAGGGTGGCGATAATATTCTAGGTTTTTGTGGTCTGTAAAGACTGTGATTTCATGGGGGGACCCTAAAAGAAGGTGTCTCCAGTGTTCCAGTCCTCTGATTACTGCCAGGAGTTCCCTGTCATGGATGTCATAGTTGCGCTCCGCTTCTGAAAATGATTTGGAGAAGTATCCCACAGCTTGTGGTTTGTTTCGGCTGTCTCTTTGTGTTAAGATTGCTCCTGTGGCGAAAGCGGAGGCATCTACTTCTAGTTCGAAAGGTTTGTCCATATCTGGTTGGCATAAGATGGGGTCTTTGCACACAAGCGTGATGAGAGCTTCTAAGGCTTCTGCTGCTTCTTTTGTCCATCTGAAGGGTCCTTCTGACGTCTTTATTGTGTTCATGATGGGTCTTGCTAAGTGAGCGAAGTTGGGGATGAAGGGTCGCTGATAACTTAGTGTTCCCAACACGCTTCTTGCTTGTTTGACTGACTTGATGTCTCTTGGCCAGTCTTTTAGTCCTTCTACCTTCTTTGGGTCGATTTTGATTTGAGACCCATCGATGACAATGCCTAGGTAGTGGATCTTTCTTTGTTCGAACACACATTTCGACGCTTTAAGGAAATAAGATTCCTTTTCACAAATTTCCAGGAACTCGTGTACAATTTGTCTGTGGCGTTCTGTATCTTCTTCTGTGGCTATCAGGACATCGTCCATGTACACAAATAGCTCTCTTGGGTATTTGTCCATAAGTGGTCGAAGTATTCTGCTCATGGTTCTTGCAAAGGTGGCTGGTGCATTTGTGAGGCCGAAGGTCATGACTCGAGGGATGAACAGCCCCCTTGGTGTCTTGAAGGCTGCCTTCCACTGGTCTTCCTCTTTTATGCGGATGTTATGGTACCCCCATCTGATATCGAACTTTGAGAACAGTGTTTTCCCATTTAAGTTGGTTAGGATGTCGGAGATGAGAGGTAGTGGGTAAGTGTCTTTTATTGTCCAGGTGTTTAGGGGTCTGTAGTCCAGGATAGGGCGCAACCCTCCGTCTGTTTTCTTCCTGAAGAAGAAGGAGGAAGCATAGGGGGAGCTTCCTTCATAGATGTATCCCTTTGCTATGTTTTCGTCGAGATATGCCTTCAACTCCTTGTCTTCTTCTGGAGTCAAGGGGTAGATTTTGCAGTTGATCTTGTTGGGTGCATCTGGTCGCAATGTGATGGGATGGTCTTCTTCTCTTTCTGGGGGAAAGCGCCGTGCTTCTTCGTCTGAGAATACTTTGTTGTGGCGCTGGTATTCTTCTGGGATTGCAGTTTCTTTTACTGGGTCAAAGGTTGTTTTGGTTGCTGCCGCTTTCGCTTCTTGGTGTCGCTTTCTTCGGAAGCGGTACCCTCCTGTCAGGATGGTGACGGCTTCCCCTTTCAGCTCTTGTTTCTTCCAGTCTATGTCTGGGTTTTCGTGTTCAAACCAGGGGTATCCAAAGATCATTCTGTCTTCCCCTAGGCTAGTTACGAAAAACTGGAAAGGAGTTTCTTCTTCCCCTCTTTTTATCCATAGCTGGCATGTTTCTGTCATGGTGCCATCTTTGTTTAGCGATCCATCTACATTCCGGACCAATCTGGGTGGTTTCAGAGGAGTGGTTCCTAGTCCAAGTTTTTGGATTAGGTTTCGGTCGATTAGGTTGTCTGTTGCACCGCTGTCCAGCAGCACATTTATGCGAGCTTCTTTGTAGTAAAGGCGAACGAGGACTTTGATTGTCATAGCACTATCGCGAACACTATACATTGAATTGGCCTCCCTGTCAGCTCTCACAGGTCGGCATCGCAAAAATCCTGATCTAAGGCATAGTAGCGTCTCTTTTCGTCCTCAGTCATGCCTTGGACGAGTGCATGGGCTTGTCGGACTTTATCTTCGGTTGTGGTAGCAGCCACTGATGAGGTGCTTGCTTCTGGGGTGTATGGGGGTGCAGTGTCCGCTTCTTGAGTGTCTGTGGCTCTGGCTTTGGTTTGGTTGGTGGTGTTTTGTCGTTGACAGTTCTTAGCCATGTGTCCTTGCTGTCTGCATTTGAAGCAGCGTCCTTCTTTCATGAGGGCTTTCTTTTCTTCTTCAGTAAGCTTCTTAAAGGGGGTGGAGGTGGTAGCATCTACATCCATCGCATTTGGGTCTCTCTTTGGTCGTCCTTGGTGGACATTCTGGGTTGGCCCTGGGTTTCTATTCCCTGGTCTGGCTTTTAGTAACTTCCAGCGTTGGTGTTCTGCTCTGGCAGCGGTTTGCCACTCGTCCATGGTGTTTGGGATGGTGGTTCGCATAAGGCAAGCACGATACAGTCCTGTGGGTAGTCCTCTTTTGAAGAATTCCACCGTTCCAGGGGCATCTCTTGCCCATCCTGCTATTCCTGCAAGGTGTTCGAAGTCGAGGATGTAACTGTCCAATGCTCCACCCTGCATCGTCAAACTGATGAGCTTCTGATAGGCTCTTTCTTTGTTTAGAGTGTCGGTCCAGTCTCTGTCAAAGGTGTCGAGAAAACTGTCCCAAAGATCTTTGCTGTTTTTGGTGAGGGCTTTGGTGGGGTCTGCTAGTGCCGCTTCCATGTCATCTTCGGTTTGGTTGACCCACAGCTGTACACCGGGTCCTTTGAACATTGTAAGGGCGAATAGTACTCGTGCATAAGGTTCTTTGATGAGTTCATTCTCGCTGTTTAACTTGATGTATCGTAGTAGTTCTCTTTTGAACTGACCACTCTCTGTTGTCACGCCCACGTGACATCACGGTCACGAAACGCGCCACGTCAAATCGATTGCCAACGAATGTATTTCTTGCCAGCTGTCTCTGCCACGTATGATGATCTTTTGCCAGCTCATTAGTAGTTCGTAAACACCAGAAAATAGTCCCGAAAACCCCTAGTCTGTACGAGTATAAAGAGGTAGTCATAGAGTAGCATGTACTTTGTCTACTCTTCGTTTGAATCCAGATCGTTACCTTCTCACTTGCGTGCTCTTTGAGTACTCCAAGCAGCATCTTCTCCACTCGCGTAAAACACGAGCTCCGACTTCGCTCTCGTCACGGAACGGTCCGCTGGAACCGTGACATAAGAGTAGACCCCCTACTCCATCGCTAGACGACACAGCGCATAAGTGTCGTACGAACGAAACTGGCGGAAGCCCCGGACGGACAGTTCGCATACATCGAACCCGCGAACGACTTAAACGATAGTACCGAAAAACGACTGGTACTTAGGCGAACAGCACCCAACCTCACAGATCTTACGGTTAAAGGCCTCGTGTGGGAACACCACAGAGGATACACACTCGAACGAACACCGGATCCGAGTCTCGACGTCGAATATTTCGAAAACGAAAACGCGTGGTACGAAGTACTACTTGATTACCCGGGCTGGGCGACATATAACAGCGCTCGCGTCGAACGACCACACGACTGGGGACTACGACTAAGGTCTGACGTTCAAACGATCCCAACTTACGACTGGAACACCCACCGATTAGCCGTTGCTTCGCTAAAACGAAAAGGAAAGCGTCGCTCACCACAACAACCCCCACCGTTTACAGCACTCCCATTTCCGACCGCAACTCCACCCACTCCGATGGCAAGTGGATCTGGTAGTACACCTTCGACGACAACGACCAATGGACCCCTCCAAGGAGGAGCGCCTACGTATTTTAATGGGGATAGAGCAAAAAGTGCTCAATTCCTACACGAATTCAATCAGTATCGACGAGTAAATCGGACGAACGAACGGATGGTGTCACCATACCAGCGAGTAGCCTTGGCGTTAACCCTTATCCGGGGACCGGATGTAGAAAACTGGAATCAGTCACAGGATAAAAAGCTAGACGAGAAAATCAATCACGCCACGCACCCCGTAGCCGAAACCGACGAACGACTGTGGGACGAGTTCGTTATTGATTTCAAAAACGCTTGGACGGACACCCTCAGCAAACAGACCGCGTATGCTAAACTCACCGCCCTATCAATGAGCGGAGAGGCCATCGACGAATACATCGCCCGTTTCGAACAACTTGCTGAGGCTGCAGGGTGGGACATGACAGCCATTGGCACAGTCGACCTATTCCGGCGTGGTCTAAAGAAAGGACTCCTGGTCGCTTGTCTAAAACGAGGAGTTATGCCCGTCACAATGGACGACTGGAAAGTCGCGACACGAGAAGAAGTTCAGCGATTTCGCACAATCACCAATTGCGTAGCCGCCCTGGGAAAGGGAGCAGTACCACCGCCAAAACCAATCGTACCCCGTCCCGCTCCTCGAAACGACGTGATACCAATGGACGTAGATGCGGTCAATACCTTCACCCCTCGTCAGCGTACTCCTCAGGAACAGGCGGAATGGGAACGATGCAGAAAAGAAGGTCTCTGCTTCCGTTGCAAACAATCGGGGCATCTATCCCGCGATTGTCCCAAAAAACGGTTAGGTCCTAACCGAATCAACGAAGTCGCCACCGCGCCAGCATCACAACCGACACCTCCCTCGGTACCAGTGTTAGACAAAACGACGTTGATGTCCGGACTATTGGGCCTATCAGGCGCCGATCGAAAGCAGATGATCTCGCAGATGCTTATCGAAGTCGGGATCGACGACGACGACGACGACCTCGACGGAAATAGCACGACTGAGATTAACGTTCTATCATCAAATGACAGTACAACCCTCACCGTTCCTGTAGACGTAGAAGGAGAGGACCAAGTACCGGTACTGCTCGACTCTGGAGCATCGCAAAATTTCATCGATCCTGTCCTCGTCCGACGACTCGCGATGGCCACGATTGACGTCCCCGCACGACAGGCATATAACGCGGATGGAACCCTTAATCAGACAGGTACAATTACCAAGGCGTGCCCCGTCACTTTCACCTGGGAAAAACACGAATATAAAACCCACCTTTATGTCACCACGCTGGGCCGACCACGCATCATACTGGGCCACGCATGGTTCAAAGACACCAATCCCGACATCAACTGGTCGAAAAATCAGCTGCTTGGAGGGATTCGGCGACTCACTTATAGACGGTGCGGCGAAATCAACACCATTGCACAGCAGATGGCGGAGAAATTCGGTTCGAGCGGAGCAGAAACGCTGCCACCCCAGTACGAGCAATACGCCACTGTCTTTTCGGAAGAAGCCGCTAAACGATTCCCACCTGAACGAGTGGACGACCACGTGATTACCTTACTTCCAGACGCCCCGCCCACACTCCAATGCAAAATATATCCGTTAAACGCTAAGGAGATGGAGCACTTGGACGAATTCTTACGCGAACACCTCGAGAAAGGATACATTCGCGAATCGAAGTCACATTACGCTTCGTCATTTTTCTTTTTAAAGAAAAAAGACGGTAAACTACGACCCGTCCAGGATTACAAACCACTGAATAAAATCACGGTCAGAGATACTTATCCGATCCCACTGATATCTAACATCCTGGACCGCTTGGCCGATAAAACCCTATTCACGAAGTTCGACATCCGATGGGGATATAACAATATCCGTATCAAGGACGGCGACCAATGGAAGGCGGCATTCAAAACGCCCCGTGGACTGTTCGAACCGATGGTTATGTATTTCGGACTTACGAATTCTCCAGCAACCTTCGTGCGCGCGATGAATCGAATCTTTCGCAACCTGCTCAATCAGCACCCCGCGGAGTTGTTCGTCTATATGGACGATATACTAATCGCTACTACTCACGACGTCCACCGACACCGCATGATTGTTAACAAAGTCCTGCAGGTTCTCCTCGACGAGAGCTATTTCTTGAAGCTCTCTAAATGTGAATTCGAACGCACCGAAATCGACTACCTGGGTATGACCATCGCTGACGGAACGATTCGTATGGGTCAGGACAAAATATCTGGTCTACACGACTGGCCACGCCACCTCACCACTGTCAAACAAGTACGCAGCGTCCTCGGCGTCCTGGGGTATCAACGACCCTTTATTCCGCGCTACGCACACCTTGCTCAGCCGCTTACACAACTTCTGCGAAAAGACGTCCCCTTTGAATGGACCACGACACATACGACAGCTCTCGATACCCTCATCTCCCTTGCTTGCTCACGACCCGCGCTGAAACAACCAGACGCGGATCTGCCCTACTCTCTTCAAACTGACGCCTCTCTGTACGCCATCGGCGCTATCCTCACACAACCGGATTCACGAAATAAACATCAGGCAGTCGGGTATTTCTCCCAGGCATTTTCATCGGCCGAGCGAAACTATGATGTGTACGATCGCGAGTTCCTCGCTCTCGTTCGAGGCCTTGAACACTGGCGACACCTCTTAGTTGCCGCACGACACCCAGTCACCGTCTTCACTGACCACGCCAATCTTCTGCACTACCGCTCACCTCAGCACATCAACCGCCGCGTCGCGCGGTTGGTCAATATCCTTGCGGACTATGACCTCCGTCTTCGACATGTGCCCGGACCTTCCCTTCACGCTGACTCACTTTCCCGTCACCCAGCGCTCGTGCCGGCCACCGACGATAATACTGGCGTTGTCGTCCTACCGCCCGCCTACTTTCTCAACGCTGCCCGCGTTGTTTCTCTGGACGACCGATGCCGTCAGGCGCAGCTTACAGCCCTCCCCGCGGATTGGGTCGATCGTTACCATTTGGAGCGATCCTCTACCCTCCCTTCCCTAGCCTTTCACCGTGGCCGTCTCGCGATCGTGGACGATCTCGCCTTGAGGAGGGGGGTGATCGAATCCTTCCACGATTCGATTACGGCGGGTCACCCCGGCCAGACAAAAACCACGCAGGCAATACAAAAACACTATTGGTGGCCGAATATGGCGAAAGATATCGCCGACTACGTCCTCGGCTGCCATGTCTGCCAAGCCAATAAAAACCTACCAGGTCGCCCAAAACCGCCGATCTCACCCATTTATCCTGCAGAAACAGCGCTACCATTTCACATCGTAGCCCTCGATTTCATCGTCAAACTGCCTAAATCGGGAAAGTACGATACCATCCTCACGATCACCGATCAAGGATGTTCGAAAGCCAGTATATTCATTCCGTGTCGAGAAACGGTAGACGCGGAACAGACCGCGACACTGTATCTCCGATACGTCGTGCCACACTACGGACTCCCTACCAAGGTGATATCCGATAGGGATCCGCGCTTCACTGCCTCATTTACCAGGGCCCTCTGCGCCGCGTTAAAGGTTGAGCAAAACATCAGCACGGCTTACCACCCACGCACGGATGGTCAATCGGAGCGTACTAACCAACGCCTAGAACAATACTTACGAGTTTTCTCAAATTACCAACAGAATGACTGGGCAAAGTGGTTACCGATCGCGCAGTATACGCTCAATGCGTGGACATCGGAGACGACTCGGAAAACACCATTCGAACTACTAGTCGGATTCACACCCCACGTTCACCAACCCACAACAAACGCCACATCATCGCCTAGAGCATCCGATAGACTCACGGAACTCCAGGAAGCGCGGCGACAGGCGAAGGAAGCCATGAGAGCGACTCAGTTGAAATGGGTAAAGGAGACGACGTATCAGCCTTATCGCATCGGCGATAAAGTCTGGCTGGACGCCACGAATTTGAAAACTACCCACCCTACAACAAAGTTGGCACCTCGCCGATACGGACCCTTCCTCGTCACACAGCGCATCTCGGACGTCGCCTATGCCCTACAGCTACCGGCGACGTGGCACATTCATAACACCTTTCACGCAGGATTACTCACGCCCTATAAAACCAGCGAGATCAATGGTGCCAAAGATAGTAACCCTCCGCCGGACCTTATAGACGGAGAACAAGAATGGGAAGTGGAGCAACTTCTCGATTATCGCGTCTTCGGTCGCAGGAAAACGCCACAATATCTCGTACGATGGAAAGGGTATACTGCGGCGCACGATAGCTGGGAGCCAGAATCAAATCTGCGAGCCCCAGATCTTATCCGCGAGTATAAGAATGCACACGATACAACGATTAACTCCATCTCTATCATGGACAACATCCCACCTCGTCATCCACCACAGTACCCGTGGATTTCTGACGACGATACGCCGCAGTGGTTACGCGCACAAGTCAATCGCGAAGTCGAACGATGGGCCAACGTTGGTCCAACGTATGACGCGCGACAGAACTCCCCGCGTTCTCGTGAGGACATGTGGGGGCTTAGCACCTACATCACACCGCAGGGGTTACACAGACGCCACTCGCAAGCTCGTACTAATCGACGACAGAGATTACTGAGGGAAGCATTGGAACAAATCGCTCAGGAGGAAGAAGAAGCGGGACTTTGGGAGGGCCCTCAGTCACCTCTGACACCAGCACCGGAGATACCTCGTCTGGCGCCACCTTCGCCACCGAAACCGACCTTAGCTCTGCGTATCACCAACCCGACCCCAACGTCGCCACAGCACCCACTACCCCCGCGCCCCAGCAACCCACTGGGACTGGACCAACCCCGGTCGCTTCTTCAGAGAGTCGATCGACCGGATCGGAACTGGACCATGACGCTCCCCACCAATGACTATATCATGGAGATACCGCTTGCTAACGGAACTAGAGGGCGAGCTCCATTCGTCCAGTTCTTGATCGACCAACGCGATCGACCAGTAATTATCGCCACTGAAGGGCGTAACCAGCCCATTTACTACGGTCCGCTATTCGCTAAACCTCGCAACGGCCCCGATCTTCCCGCAGATTCGCCAGACGACAGAGACCTATTCCGTGCAGACCATGCCGCGCGACGGGAAGTCGACCAGGCCCTGTATTTGCTTGCTGACCCAGGAGTTACTGCGGAAGTACACCGCTTGCGCGCGTCTCTTGTCAGACGCGACCAGCTCGTGGCACGCATGAAGGAGACCGAACGAGCGTGGAGCGAGTGGAGCACCGAAGCTGACGAAATCGACCAACGTTTGGCCAGCGCGCGAGCAGTTTCGCGCTTGAGGCCGTATCTGTCGGATCCTATCCCCACCCTCCTACCATTTGCCACCATACGCATGAACAACACAGACCGACGACTTGACCACCATCGCGTACCGATCATCGGATCGGAAGTCGTGCTCCCCGTTCCGCCGCGCCAACCCCTTCGCACTTACGCTCAGACCGCACAGGTGACGCGTCACACGCAGTTCCCAAGCCTTCACGGGGAACAGTCTCCCGCTAGTCAGGTAGCCGACGAAGACCAACGCGCGTCGCGCCACGACAGGCGAGGCTTGCCTGCATGCAGCTACTGCGACGACGACCAACATCTTACGTTCGAGTGTCGCCAGCCTCATACCAAATGCGCGACTCGACGCGTCTGTCATGTATCAACGACGCACGCTCACGTACGTACTTACTGCGCATGGCTCTCTATGCTCGGACGCGCGGTGGATCGCGAACGAGCGACACAAATCAACGCTCGACTTCGCGCGCAACGACGAGGTACGCCATACGAACGCCCGACTCATTTTATCTTTCGCCACGACTACGACTTCTCGCGCGCACTCGATGACGCGAATCGAGACGATCGCGCCTAGAAGGGGGGCTATGTCACGCCCACGTGACATCACGGTCACGAAACGCGCCACGTCAAATCGATTGCCAACGAATGTATTTCTTGCCAGCTGTCTCTGCCACGTATGATGATCTTTTGCCAGCTCATTAGTAGTTCGTAAACACCAGAAAATAGTCCCGAAAACCCCTAGTCTGTACGAGTATAAAGAGGTAGTCATAGAGTAGCATGTACTTTGTCTACTCTTCGTTTGAATCCAGATCGTTACCTTCTCACTTGCGTGCTCTTTGAGTACTCCAAGCAGCATCTTCTCCACTCGCGTAAAACACGAGCTCCGACTTCGCTCTCGTCACGGAACGGTCCGCTGGAACCGTGACATCTGTTCTATCTCCGGTGAACGGAGTAGGGGGTGCTCCTTTGAGTCCTCCTGAACTCGTTGTTGGTGTTCCTCCTGTTCTGGTGCTTGAGCCGGTACCTGTGCCAGTGCCTGTGGCGTTTATGGCTGACATGATAAGTGTTGGTTGTGGTGTGATGGGGATCTGGGGTGGTTCGACTGGGGAGGGCAATCTGATTGGTGGTAGTGGGGCTGGGAATCCTTCTTCTGCTGGGGATGGTTCTATCCAAATAGGGATAGTGGGGCTGGCTTGTGACGAGGCTTGTGTGGGTACTGTGATGTCTAAGCGGAGTTCTGAGGAGTGGGATAGTTCTGAGTGTGATTCCACTTCGTCTGAGCTGGGTTCTTCTTCTGATGAGTCTTGTTGTAGTCCATATGTTCCCCTAGTGTTTCTTGGTGCTGAGGATGATTGTTGTGTGGGCGTTTCTGGGTTCTGTTCGTCTTCTTCGTTCCACCAGCCTAGTCCTTCAGCAAATCTGTGTGGTGTGATGTTTATGGCTCTGGTGTGGTATGTATTCTGAAAGTATCGGAGGATGTACCAGTTGTTGTTGATGAATTCCACTGGTCTGAGTTCGCCTTTGATAAGGCACTTGTAACAAGGTGGTCTGCCTGATGTTGTGGCCCAGCGAGCTCCTTTTCCTAGTTGACTGCTTTTAACGTGGTGTGGGAGGTCGTCTTGTGTTCTGGTTGTGACTGGGGTCCAATCGTTGTCTGATTCAAAGGTGACACTGATGCTAGCCACGATTGTGGTCTGTCTTGGGTGCTGATTTGTGTAAGGGGATGGCTGAAGCGGCCTCTTGTGTCAAGGAGGATCCGTCGCCCGGCTATGCCGTCATTTTGGGTTCTGTGGAGTGTCTGGTTGTTGGCTGATGCGTCCTCTTGGATCGTCGCCCACTCTGCTGTGTGGCAGTAGTGTCTTGGGTGTTGTAGACTTGGCTTATGTTACGCCCTAGCAGGGACGTGGGTTCTAAAGGTTCTGAATCACACAAGTATCAAGCGAAGACCTCTGTTGTCTTATTGCTATGAAATACGAGTGGTAAAAGTGTGGCACAAGGTGCAGCACTACTCTGTAATGTAGGACTCCTCGTCCGAAGTGTTTAACACTTCTCTACACTTGATCTTGCTAGTGCACAGAGTATAACAGGTGTAACGCGTTGATATAGTTCAACTGCAAAGACTTCGAAGTGTCCTGGTTAGGGACTGAGGTAGGGGATGCACAAGAAGAGAGGAATAAGGCGAGGTCACACCAAAGTACGAAGGCAAGGTTGCTAGATTGCAAACGAAGCCAAGTCTGGCTTCCTACGGTCTATGGTACAGGTTTATATAGGACAGGGTTCCAAACAACATGAACACAAGCCCACACAATATCAAAGAGACTAAACAGAGTAAGCAGAAGTTCGGATCAAAGAAACAGCGCCACTAGTAACAGTAGCTCCTTTGGTAACAAGGTATAGTACAGAAGGGGGAAGGCAGGGTGGAGACATACTGTGACTTAGGTCCGAAGCGTCGGATCATAACAAGAGGTACTAGGGGAAATCTGGGGTGTCGAGGGTCAGGAGGTTACTTGGGATAGTAGACCAGAGAGTTTTTTGGTAGTAGTGTCTAGGATTTGTGATACTTCTTCTGTGTCGCTGTCTGAATCTTCGGATTGACTAGGTGTGTTAAAATGGACTGTTTTGTTGTTTAGGTAGGTCCACTGTTCGTTTACAAAGTTCCAATGGACGTTCTTCCCTTTGAAAGTGGCGTGTAGGGAATTGTAGCTTAGGTTCTCAACCTTGTCGATACCAGGAAAGGCTTCTTTTAGGTCCTGAAAAATGATTTGATGCTGGGTAGCGACTATTGTCCATGGGTGTTTTCCTGTAGGGCTGGATATATCCTCTTCCTTCCACTTGGCGTAGTAAAGGTTGTCAGTGAGGGAAAAATAAGGGTCGAAGAAGTATACTGGGACGTGGGCTTTTTCTTCCGGTGTGAGAGGTCGTTGTGTATTCATACACTAGTTCTGCAGGCGGGTGACAGTCCAACTGTCTATGTTCCAAGGGTAATAGACCTTGTAGGCAGGGAGTAAGATGGCACGGTCTGGGTGGTTGGTCCTTTGTTGTCGACGGATCCAATGGTATTCCTCCCAAATACCAAAATGGGTTAGGATGGTTTTACTTCTCCACAAGAAGTCTTGAAAATATAAGGGACTGGTGGTGATTTTGGTTGCCCTGGTGAGTGGTTGAGCGAAGAATAAGGTTTCTTGGGCGTGTTGGTTTTGGTAAAGGAGGGTACAGTGGCGTTTGAAGACGTCGAGTTCCCTGGGGGTTCGTGTGGGTAAACTTTTGGTTACTAGGATCGCTTCAGGGAGGTGACAGTAAATTTCTCTAGGTTGGGTTTCTAGGTATTGCGCTTCATCACTACTAGTGGTGTGTTGTCTAGGAATGTCTTGGATACTAGGGAAAACTGGTTCGTTTGGACTGGATTGGTTAATACTAGGGATTTGACTAGGGGTTCGTTGATGGGCGCGTGCTGTTTGTCTTGGGATTACTGGAGTAGTATTTGTGGAGGTAAGAGGACGAGTGTCTACTTGGGGACGGTGGTGGCACCTTCTTGTAGTGCGTTGAGAGGATGCCAGGGTGACTGCCCAATTTGTGATGGGTTCCAGGTTGATGTTTGACAGGTGTAATTTTCTCAGGTTTTTGCTTAAAGTTGCGACTTAGCACTTTTCAGCAAAAGTAGGTCCCGACAAAATTTCTAAAAATCGTCTACGCTTCCACGGTACGGTAAGTAATTAAGTCTGGGGGCCCACAATACGACGTTAGGAGGGGTAGGGGGAGTAGCTGGTCTAAATCCACAAGTGCAGACTTCGTTTGAACACCAACAAGGGTTAGTGTTAACTGGGTTATTCCAAGTGTCCACTACGGTTGCACCTTCTTCATCAGTGTCTCCATTATGGAGAGAGATGTTGCTGTCTTGTGGAGAGGGGACTTCGTCTGGAGGTGGGGGGGAATACTCAGGGCTAGGGGTTGAGGGGACTAGGGGTTCAAAGCCTGGTCCTGCTTCTGCGATTCAAGCAAGTAGAGCGATGGATTGTGGTCATTCAGAAGCTCTTCCTCCTCTCGCCTGTATGAGTTCCACTAGTTCTGGGTCTTCAGGTTCTCTGGGGGGTTCGAGGAATGTTCGTGGGTTTACTGCTGATTGGTCTGGGTTGGGGAGTGTTGTTTCCCAAACTCCGGTGCTGAAGATGTAGGAAAACTCTTTTCCTTCAACAATAACAAGTCGAGGTGGGGAGTTGCCGACTCTAACCACCTGGAGTTCTTGAAAGTTGATTTGTAGTTCTCTGTAGTTGAGGAGAACCTGGTTGATGTACCGTTTGGTATGCCCTGCTTCTATGCTTCTAATAAGTCGTTCTCTTCGAGGGGGAATGTGAATGAACCAGAGGAAGTTGCTCTTGGTCCAAACTAGGTATTGATCTGCTGGCCTGTTGTTGGTGGTGACGGCGCCTGAAAGGTGCCAGTAAAGAAGTTGCTCATGGGCGTCATCTACTAAGATAGGGAGGCAGTTGATAAGAGTTTCATAGCCTTCTTCGCTTAGTATTCTTCCAAAGTCGAAGCTATAGTGGAACTTGTTAAGGGCAGTGGGGGGGTCGGTCCAGGAGTCAGCGTTGTTTACAGCTGTTAAGTCAACAAGGGCAGTAGAGGGGTAGTAACGTTCAAGTTGTCGTTGCCTGTGGGATTCGAAGTTGGCTTGGGCTAGCGCTAGCCTCTGAGCTTCTGTTAGTTGTTCTGGGGGCACTTAAAACCACTCGGTTTAAGACCTTCTTAGATAGTAACATTTTACTTACTATTTGCGTTGAGACTTAAAACACTTGTTTTAAGTTAACAAGGCAAGTTTATTTTTTCTTCAAAAGTACATCCCCCTTACTGACTTCTAGAGGGGTTGGGAGTCAGGGTAGGCAGTAATAAAAGAGAAGGGGTCGGCAGGGATACGGGGGTAAGGCAGTAAGCAAGTAAATGAGGGGAGGCGCGGACTAAGTCCTCAAAGAAGTATCCCTGGTGGTATGCGTAAATCTGTCCGTTTGTTACGATTCTCTTGGACTCGTCTCTTTTCTTACTATTATTCCCTTCCCACACTATACGAGCCCTGTACGACTACGCGGACGTTACGATTACCCGGTTTCCATCACGCGCCTTGCTTATCGACGTTCTCTTCTGATAAAGCTTGACATGTGCTAGTTTCCGACCTGTTCCCTCTCACGCGCGACCCCGCGTGATTCTCCATTATCCTCGATATAGCCTTGCCTTGTTCCCTATATGTCCCCTCCTTTCTTCCCCGGATTGGCGATGGCGCCATCTATTTGTAACGACCATACAGTGTGATCTCTATTTAACCCTAGTCATACCTAGCTTGTACGGTAGACTAGACTTCTTGTGTAAAACTACACTCGTCTACGCGGAGTCTCCTCGTTCCCCGACCCTTGTCTTCGCTAGACCTTCGAGTCTTAGCTCCCCTCTATAGTCCAAGTGACGTGCGTCCTTGTGACTCTTGTGCATCATTCCTACTGAAGTCGAGCCTTTGAGCTTTGACTACCGAGCGACAGACTGACTTAGTACAGGTCGTACTCAACGCCCCTGTAGTGGCGTTACATTAAGTCTAGTCTCCACAGTGGCTCTCACCAGCCGAAGCCGAACACAGTTCGTCAAAGAGTACCTGGAGCGGCATCCTTACGACGACCTAAGACCTTCTATCAAGGGAACCGCTCTCTGGAGGAACACTCCACACGACGAAGGGTACTACGTCTACGACCCCGACAAACTTACATACGAACCAATCGAGTACATTGAAGACCAACATATCTGGGCCTACGTTGCTTATTCCGATTTAAAACACTCCTGGTACTCCTATAAACCCGTCCCTGCACACCTAGGCCTAGGACCAGGAAAAGGACAAATCAGTGCCATCGAGGCTGATTCCGATATCGAAGAACCATCTTCCGAACCCGACTTAGACAACCCAACACTTACGCCTACCATCCAACGACCTGTGGACTTTGCATCGTATGCCAACATGTCCACCACCCAACTCTCCACCACCCTCACCTCCTCACAACCAACCACAGGGTCCTCGACAGCGAATCCTGCAAGTAGTGGAGGACATCTTGTGGCAGGAAGTATGTCGGCAAGCGGAGGAGGTGCTGTGGGAAGCACAGGAAGCCATCATGGAGGCGGTGCGCCTGGAGGTGGAGGCGGTGCGCCTGGAGGTGGAGGCGGTGCGCCTGGAGGCGGAGGCGGTGCGCCTGGAGGTGGAGGCGGCGGAGCAGCAGCAGGCCCCGCTGCTGGAGGACCCCCCCCACCAAACGGACGACTCGGAGGAAATCCCCCACCAGAATTTACGGGAGATCGAGAAGCCAGCAGAGCTTTCCTAAACGCCTTCGCACTCTACCGAGGGATGAACCCGAATGTCCAGCAATTGACCCTCCCTTATTCACGCGCTATGACCCTTCTCTCGTATATCCGAGGGCCATTAGTAGACGACTGGGTCGAAGAACAAATACAATGGCTAGCCGACCAATTGGCGGGAGGGGTAGCCATGAACGCTGAAAACCTATGGAACACTATCGAAACCAGGTTCATCCAGGCATACACCGATACCACCCAACAACAAAAAGCCCGCCACGCCATTCAAAACTTACGAATGGACAAAGAAGACATCGACACCTACATAGCCAAGTTTTCTAACTTGGCCAATAAGGCAGGATACAACAAGGATGAGGCCACTACCCTGGAAATTTTCCAGAAAGGCCTCCCAAATGCGCTAGTCATAAACGCAATCAAGTTCCACCACCCCGTAGACTGGGACGATTGGAAAACGGCGGTTACGCTTCAACAAGCGGAATACCTCCTCCTCAAAGATAGGCTCACCAAAGGAAGAACAGACAAGAAAGGAGGAGCCTCCCGCGATCAATGGCTGAACGCTCTCAACAAAACCAGGGACCCAAATGCAATGGATGTCAGCCGAACTCGCGCCAGGGCAGCAATGACGGAGGACGAAAAGAAGCTACTCCAGAAAGAAGGAAGGTGCTTCCGATGCCAAGGACAAGGGCACATCTCCAGATTCTGCCCCCAAAAAACCACTACTACCATCAAAGCAGCAGGAACAAATGACCCTACTCCAACCACCGCCACCATTTCAATGACCGCATCACGTCCCCTTTCAAACGAGGAACAAGCCGACGCTCAAGTAGCGGCCTTGTTCGCCCAAACCCCTGAAGTACGGGAATTAATGGTGGATAAACTCTTCGGACAAAAAAAGGATTTTCTGAACGCTTGAACCCGGCGGCCTGGGCTAGAGCATTAAAACTTAGCGTGTACAATAGCAGATTCCGATCTATGCGAATTCCAGTGCTTTTCAAATCTGCTCACGCAACGGCCGAACGAAACGTTTTGGTGGACTCGGGCGCAACAGACAACTTCATAAGCGCAAACCTCCTGAAACGACTCAAAATAGCCTGGCTACCTACCGAGCGTTCCATCAAAATATGGAACGTAGATGGAACCCACAACCAAGGAGGAGAGATTACATCTTTTACCGACCTCACCGTCAAAACCGGGGGAAAAACCCAAAACCTTCGATTCCTTATCACGGATTTAGGAAACGACGAAGTCATACTGGGATACCCCTGGTTTACGGCCTTTGAACCCAAGTTCCACTGGCGAGACGCCACACTCGATGAAGAGTTCCAACCAGTAGTTATCACCAGTCTGCATCTGTCCGACGAAGCCATGCCTCTTGAAGCGACTATCAAGGCATTGGAGACGTATCAACTGGACGAATCAGCCTGGGAGCAGCTACAAAAGGAAGACGAACCTTGCATTCGGCTACGAAAAACAACAACAGCATCAGAATTAGCACAACAGGAAGCGGCCAAAAGACCCCAGAAAACCTTCGAAGAGATGGTCCCGGAAGAATACCGGAGGCATCAGAAAGTTTTCAGTGAGGAAGCGTCCCAGCGCTTTCCCCCCTCACGCCCGTGGGACCACGCCATCGATCTGATCCCAACTGCCCCTGAGACAATGGATTGCAAAGTATACCCACTCACAATCCCGGAAAACGAAAAATTAACAGAATTCGTAACCGAACACCTGGAAAAGAAGTACATCCAACCGTCCAAGTCTCCTTACGCATCACCCTTCTTTTTCATCAAAAAGAAGGACGGGAAATTACGCCCGGTACAGGACTACCGCCGTCTCAACGAACTAACCGTAAAAAATCACTACCCACTCCCCCTAATCCCCGAACTTATCGACAAGATCCGAGAAGCAAGGCTTTACTCGAAGCTTGACATCCGATGGGGATACAATAACGTTCGAATCAAACAGGGGGACGAATGGAAGGCGGCGTTCAAGACAAACCAGGGGTTATTCGAACCACGAGTCATGTTTTTCGGCCTCACAAACTCCCCTAGCACCTTCCAAACTATGATGGACACTATCTTTCGGGAGCTGGTGCTGACAGGAGAAGTAATTGTCTACATGGACGACATCCTAATCGCGACCTCAGACGACCGCACCCACCACAGAATGGTATTACACCAAGTCCTCGACCTCTGCGACAAACACAACCTATACATCAAACCGGAAAAATGCGTGTTTGAAGTCCATGAGGTGGAATACCTGGGGCTAATCATCGGGTACGGTCAACTGCGAATGGACCCAGTCAAAGTACAAGGAGTCCGAGAATGGAAGGCGCCGACATCACTCAAAGAAGTACGAGCCTTCCTAGGATTCTGCAATTTCTACCGGCGATTTATACGGGGGTTCTCTACAATTGCAAGACCCCTCCACGATCTCACAAAGAAAGACGTCCCCTGGGAATGGACGGAAGCCAGACAAAAGGCCTTCGACACCATCAAAGAACGAATCAGTTCGGAACCGGTCCTACTATTCCCGAAACTAGATCAACCCTTTGAAATCGAAGTTGATGCTTCAAGTTACGCCCTAGGGGCCGTCTTAAACCAGAAGGGAGGGGATGACAAGATGCATCCGGTCGCATTTTATTCCGAATCCCTCTCGGAAGCCGAACGCAATTACGACATCTACGATAGGGAACTACTCGCGATTGTAAAAGCGTTACGCACTTGGCGAACATACCTCGTGGGATCCCCCCATCTAATAACGATCCATACAGACCACGCCAACCTACAATACTGGAAAGAACCCAGGAAAATCAGTTGACGAGTAGCACGGGAGTTTCAAGAACTGTCGGAGTACAACTTTATACTCAAACATATCCCTGGTACCAAGAATACGCAAGCAGATTCCTTATCGAGAAGGCCGGATTATGATGACGGCACCAGCGACAATGATCACGTCACAGTACTCCCGGACGACGTATTTCTCAAAGTCACCCAAACGTCCATGCACGACATGGATATATGGACTCAAATCGCACAAAACATGGACGAAGCAGCACTCCTCCCATGGATCGAACCCCACAACCTAAAGAAACACAATGGGTTGTGGTGGAAGGGCGACGCTCTCGTTGTTGTGGGAAACAACGAACTTAAAAGGGGGGTAATCACCTTTTTCCACGATACTCCAAGCGCAGGACACCCAGGAATTACAAACACTCTAGAGCTATTACGACGCGATTTCTGGTGGCCCAACATGCGTAAAGACGTGGAAGCCTACGTTAAGGGGTGCGCAACATGTCAAAGCAACAAAATCAATCATCACCGACAGAAGCCCCACTTATTTCCCATCACCACCGAGCCATCAGCCGAACCGTTTGAAGTGGTAGCCATGGACTTCATAGTCAAACTCCCAATATCAAAAGGGTTTGACTCAATCCTCACCGTCACGGACCACGACTGCTCGAAAGCGGCAATATTCATACCGTGTAACGAAACCATAACGTCGGAAGGCGTGGCAAAACTTTATCTCCAACATGTCTATCCCCACTACGGCCTACCCCGAAGAATCATATCCGATCGAGATCCAAGATTCGCGTCTATGTTTATGCGACAATTGTGCAAAACACTGGGGATACAGCAAAACGTATCATCAGCGTATCACCCGCAAATGGACGGACAATCAGAACGAACAAACCAATGGTTGGAACAATACTTACGACATTGGTGTAACATGCAACAGGACAACTGGGTGGAATTCTTACCCATGGCACAATTCGCTCACAATTCTTGGAGAAACGCCACCACCCGGCATTCCCCCTTTTCTCTCATTATGGGGTGGGAACCACGAACTGTGTGGACACCAAAACCATCACACAGTCCCGCGGTGGATCAAAGATTGGAAGAATTGCAGATACTCCGACAACATGCACAAGATAGCATCAAACACGCACAACACCTCATGGCCCAACGAGGAAAAACAGGGTTCACACCTTATCAGCAAGGGGATCAGGTATGGCTAGAAGGGACCAATCTCCGTACCTTCTATCCCACAAGCAAATTAGCCCCGAAGCGGTACGGACCCTTTAACATCGTCAAGGTTCTATCAGACGTTTCATATGAATTGGAACTTCCGGCATCATGGAAAATACACCCAGTGTTCCACGCGAACCTTCTGACGCCATACAAAGAAACGGAGATGCATGGCGCAAACTATACCCGACCTCCGCCGGACCTTATCGATGGAGAAGAGGAGTATGAAGTGGAGCGAATCGAAGACGCCCAGGAACGGGGAAGAGGGCGCAAACTCCACTACCTAGTAAAGTGGAAAGGATTCCCACCAAGCGACAATACATGGGAACCCGCAACAAACATGACCCACGCCACAGACGTCATCAAAGACTTCTACCAACGATATCCGACCGCCAAAGGGGCTGGACGAACGATATAAGAATACCCCTCGTTCACAGTCCCGCACATCCCAACGCAACAATGACCGACACCCCAGTATTCGACACCACCTTCGTCAACATCCTCAGCAACCCCCAACTCGAAGCCGCCCTCGAACGAGGGATTGTCACCCTCGACCTCACCAGCATTCCCCGTCTATCACCACCACCGTCTCCCCAACACGTTACCATTGCCACCCCCATCCCTATCGAACGAGAACCCGGGGAACTTACCCCGTCAACACCAGAGGAAGGGCAATACTCTCCAACACCACCTCCTCAGCAACAGTCGACTCCTCCACCAGAACCACGACCTCAATCACCACCATCTTCCCCATCGTCCACGCCACCTCCACCTCTAGAACCGTTTACCCCGGTCCGCGTCCACACCCCCATTGACTACGACCGACCCGATTCCCCTCCTAACGACACAGATGATCCAGGCGCCCCATTCTTTCCAAACCTTCCTGGCACCCCCAAGTATTACCCATTACAGATCCCACTACCAGACGGTGGATCTAACCCAGCGAAGTATATTTACTATCGCAAGGGATTCACCGAAGTAGTGGGGACAATGGGCATGGGACAACCTCACTATGGAGAGGAGGTTTACCTCTCGTCACTTCGGCCAAACGTCTCGGCGCCCCCCTTCACAGCGGAACAACTGCAGTTCTTTGACCCTCACGACATCCGCGCCTGTGCTCTGGATGAAACACTCATAGAGCTTAACTCACCTCGCCTCACGGCTGAGATCACTAGGCTAAGGACGGGACTCCTGGCGCTCAAAGAACTCGACGAGAAGTACGAAAAGTTGGAGGAGGACACGCGCAAGCTACGAGCGGAGCGGCTCACGGTCGACCTGATGCTAGCCAGTACCAAGAGGCGCCTTCAGTACGCAGGAGCGCTGGCTACCATCGGCAACGAATATGCGCGTATGACGGCCCTACCAGCCCCACTTCGCCACTCCCGTTACGCCATCCCATTCTCCCCACGACGCGGAGGACCATTAGAGTTTCCCCGCCTCGCTGACAAACCCCACCGCCGACGCTGCTACCACTGCAACAGCCCCCATCATATCGTACGCGACTGTCCCACCAGACCACGGCCCACCTGTCGACACTGCCAAAGCCAGGAACACCAATCCTATCGATGCATATTCCGTCGTGCTGGTATGGTCGAAGAAGTGATCACGACCCATCAGGCAGACGAACGCATACGGCAAGCAGTGGCTGCGGAGGCCACCACTTCCTTTACCGTCCCTGAACCACCAACGATCGCGGCCCACACCAAAGGAAGGTGGTGCGGGCGGTGCTTTCGCACCGATGCCAATCACGACGAGATCAGGTGCCCACAGTACGAAATGTGTCGCAAGTGCGGCAAACGCGGACCCTTCCTCTTCCTCAAAACGCATTACTGTCGACTCGACGTTTCTCCGTGGCCGGAGAATGACCTCGATGCTGACATCTATGACCTCATAGACCCGGAATCTTGAAGTCGAGGCGTCTTCAGACCAAGACGGGGGGTAATGTTACGATTCTCTTGGACTCGTCTCTTTTCTTACTATTATTCCCTTCCCACACTATATGAGCCCTGTACGACTACGCGGACGTTACGATTACCCGGTTTCCATCACGCGCCTTGCTTATCGACGTTCTCTTCTGATAAAGCTTGACATGTGCTAGTTTCCGACCTGTTCCCTCTCACGCGCGACCCCGCGTGATTCTCCATTATCCTCGATATAGCCTTGCCTTGTTCCCTATATGTCCCCTCCTTTCTTCCCCGGATTGGCGATGGCGCCATCTATTTGTAATGACCATACAGTGTGATCTCTATTTAACCCTAGTCATACCTAGCTTGTACGGTAGACTAGACTTCTTGTGTAAAACTACACTCGTCTATGCGGAGTCTCCTCGTTCCCCGACCCTTGTCTTCGCTAGACCTTCGAGTCTTAGCTCCCCTCTATAGTCCAAGTGACGTGCGTCCTTGTGACTCTTGTGCATCATTCCTACTGAAGTCGAGCCTTTGAGCTTTGACTACCGAGCGACAGACTGACTTAGTACAGGTCGTACTCAACGCCCCTGTAGTGGCGTTACACCGTTAACAGCGAAGCGAAGATGTCCATAAGTGGTTACAATTCTCCTGTCCAAGAAGTCTTGGATCTCTAGGGTCACTAGAGAGTCAATATACCCGGCCCTATGAATGTTAGTGAGGGGGGCGAAAACACGCCGCAGTCCTTCCCTGAAGTTGTAGCGCACAGTTCCAAAGGGGGTGTCAGGGGAAGGGAGGTCGTAAATGGCTTTGGAACAAATGTATAGGGGAGGGAAGTTGGGGTGTTGAGAGGGATCAACGATGCGAGGGAAAAGGGTGTAAACGTGAGGGGGGAGGAGACGGAAAGGGGTGACGGAAGGAAAGACTGGGGGATAGTTGGCAAGGGTGGTTGCAAGGGGAACTTTAGTGATTAGTTCCCGAAGTGTAGTAGAGGCGACCCGCCAAGACTCTCCTTGGGGAGTGATGATGGCGATGTAAAGATGGGGGTGTTCTCCTTGGTGAAGGAGACAGGGGGGAGCTTGATAGGCAGCAGCGGCAGCAGGAGGGATATTCTCCTGGTTGGGGTGTGGGACAAAGGGGGCTTGCTCAGCTACCCTTTCGTAGTTAATAGGGGAGTCGGGGGTGGGGGGACGTGAGGCAACTGGAGGAGGTGAGGGAGAAGGAGGGCGCGGAGGAGTATCAACAGGTAACGAAGGAGAGGCACGAGGGGTAGTTGCCGCGTGGGAAGGAAGAGGGGGACGAGGTGTGGGAAGACAAATGGGGGGCGCAGACTCGGCGCGTGGTTCAGGGGAAGGAGTGCGAGAGAGCTCAACTATGTTTCCGTTGAGGTCTACTATCTCGAGCACTTCTTCGTAGAATTGTGCGGTACTGGGTGAGGTAGAACGAGGGGAGGGATGAGGGGTGGCTTCGGGGTCAGGGTAAACTAACTCTGGGGTGACTTCCCAACTTTCTAGGATGGGGGAAGGGATGACAGGGGGGGAGAAGCTTGGAGTGGGAAGAGGAATGTAAGGGGGATCTGGAAGACGAGAGGTGGATGCAACAGGAGAGCGAGTAAAATAGAATCGAGGGGGCTACCCTGGAAATGGTCATATTCCTGGTAGCTGCAGGAATCTCCATCCCAATGTCCAAACTGCGAAAAGTCGTAGTCTGAATCCACTGGAAGAGCCTGAGGTCAGTCTATTAAAGAGACTGTCCAAGTGTGGTGAACTCACTGTCACTCGACAGCGAGGGATACAGTTGAAGACGACGGCGGGCGAGATGGAGACGGAGAGAGCGTTGAAGGGGGCGAAGAGGAGGCGTCTTGGCTCGAAGAGGATAGTGGCACACACAGGGTGGGGCACTCGAAGGAGCTGTGAGGCAAGAGAGGGAAGATGTCACAAGTGGACAGTCTGAGGGACTGTTCGATAGATTGTGCTAGCTTATATACTACAGGGGGTGGTCTGTGCGTAGGTTTAGGGCAGGCTTAGGGCCTGTTCACGAGTGCTGCGCAATACTGCGGATTGGAATATTCTAGAGACTAGTTATTAATACTGCCCAATCAGAATAAGGGATAAGCATGGTACGACTGCGCCGCAGTCAATGACGCCATATTGCGCCATAGTGGTGTGATTCCGCAGCAGCTGTGGAACCCATGATTAGAACACGTGTTCCTTGTGACTTGGTTGATTATCTTCATTGATTGATAAACAATCAACCGTTGATTGATACATGTGCATGTACACATGTGACTTGGAAGGACAGAGTAATCACGTGACACATCATGTGACCATCTGTAACGCTGTCACAGCGTTAGCCCGACTTGAGCTTGGTAAAGGTGACTTTGGTGACTTAGCTGATCACGCCCCGAGGCGTATGGCACGAAGGCTTTCCTAGACGTTCGAAGACGCTAATATAACAGCAGTCCTCTATACCAGTGATAGAGGCGAGAGAGTATAGAGACAAAGAAGTGACGATTGAAGAAGACCAAGATGGCGTATCTTGGTCTTTCGCAGCTACCTTAAATACAAGAAAAGCAGGCTTTCAAGCGCTGCTATGAGTCACAGTAATGTAGCGTCCGACGTATCGCGTAAGTAGCGCAATCCTAATACTACTACTACTTGTACTAGGATCGAGTCATCCTTCAACTTCTAACACCGATCGTAAACTCCAAGTCCGTGACTAATCTACCTTACCGCCGTAGCCACAACCGGTACAGTAAGGGTCAACCGTAACATCACCCCCTTTTCAGCATGAGACCCCAGACTCACCGGAAGTCCCGTGCCGTCCAAGTCGACTGCTCCTCGCTAATCCTCTCGAACACATTGGCCCTCTCCAGTCAGTAAATGCAGTCCCTCTTGTCGTCCCTAGCCGACAAGCGCATGGCCTGGAGCTGGCGGATGCAGGCGGCAAGCCTCTCTTCTTCGTATGCGGCCGCCCGATAACACGTCACCTCCGCAGTCAGGGATTCATCCCCAATGCGGTGCAGTGCGCGATCGGTGATCTTGTCGGAGGCGAGGATGACTAAATCCTCATGGGCGATGAAGGCGCGTCCCGCAGCCGATAGCATCGGATGGGCGTAGAGAGGTTTGCCGTAGAGATGGGGGGAACCGGGAATAAGCCCCAACACAAAGGGATTCGCACCTCCTACGATCTGAATGTGACTGGCGTTTCTTTCTACGCCATCAGGCCCGGTGATGGGGAAGTGAATGTAATGGGGCTGTCGATTCGCCCTGAACCCTTCAGGCGCAAGGACCTGCGTGGGGTCGTCATCGTGCGTAATGGGGGTGTGAAGTGCGATGCTGGGCAATCGCACACGTCCTCGAGACATGGCGGTTCCGTCGGTGTGAACGAGCCATGGGGTGATTCGGGAATTAGTAGGGTGGCTGTGCGTTCGAAGGAGGGGGTGTCTGACCGGGTAGTAATCCTCGTCGTCAGCGTAAGCCTCGTCATTAGGGAGCGCTGCCTGCGCTGCCGCAACTCGCTCAACCTCCTCTGTGCTAAGCGCAGTTGTTCGTCGGCCCACTCCTTCGCCATCCTCCGCCAGTCCTCCGCTGCTTCTAACTCCTGTTGGGTCTTCGAGGGGGCAGTCGACAGGGAGAATTCCCCTAGTGCCGATGAGGTCGTCACCTGGGGGGATGATGGCGACGGGTTCTCGATTACCATTGTCATCTTGGAAGATGTGAGGGACGGCATGCTGCTGCTCGTCGTTGGGCTGGCGAGTCGGGTTGGGGAACCTCTGTAGGACACTAGCCCACTCTTGAGCGGTGATATGCCCGGCTCGCATGTTTGCAGGTGTGTACAGAGTGAGCTGGACCTGTTGAACCACGGTTTCTTCGTCGTCTTCGATGAGGTTGGCGGTGTCTTGTGCGACTTGGTCGAGGAGGATCGCCGTGGTGACATGTCTAAGAGGAGAGGTGGGCATAGAAGTACGAGAGGATCGGAGGTGGGAGTGATACTCTCCCTGGTTATCCTCGGACTGGCTTTTAAGGTATTGCACACCTGTTCGGCCCGCTTGGTACTTCTCTATCGCTTCTGGGGCAAACACGTCGTCCTTGTCGACCCACTGGTTCTCCGAGTCTGGATAGCCCTTCCATTTGATGAGGTATTGCAGTTTCCGTCTTCTGCTGAAGTGCCGAGAGTCCAGAACGGCCTCAACTTCGTACTCCTCTTCACCTTCCACGAGATCCGGTGGTGGTCTTGGGAAATTTTCGCTGTGGAAGGTTGTATTTTTGTACGGTGTGAGAAGATCAATATGGAACACTGGATGGATGCTCCACTGCGTGGGAAGTTCGAGACGATAATTGTATGGGGACATCACCTGCACTATCTTAAACGGTCCGTGGCGTCGCGCCGCTAGTTTTGCCGTGGGTTGATTGGTTCGGAGGTGTTTTCCTTCTAGCCATACTTGGTCACCGATCTGATAACGCAGGGTGTTTTTGTGCCGGACCCAGTTATCTTGTGCCTTCTTGATAAGGTCCTGAGCAAGTTGACACGCTTCCTTCAGCTGCGTTAGTCTGGTGATCACATTAGGAATTGGGGATGGCTTATCCGTCCAATCAGCCGTTGGGTTGTATCCCATCAGAAGCATGAACGGCGATTGTTTCGTATGCTCGTGGGGCCAGTTGTTGTGAGCGAATTCTGCTATGGGGAGATACTCCGCCCAATTATCTTGACGCTCATTAGCCCAAAAACGTAGATATTGTTCGAGCCATTGATTCGTTCGCTCAGACTGCCCATCGGTGTGTGGGTGATAGGCCATGGAAATGTTTTGTTGGATGCCCAGTATGCGGCACACTTCTCGTGTGAACTTGGAAGTAAATTGGGGGTCGCGGTCACTGATGATTTTACGCGGTAGCCCGAATCGTCTGAACACGTGATTGACATACAAGATTGCGGTTCCCTCCGCCGTAATTTCTTCATTACATGGGATGAACACGGATGCCTTACTGCAGTCGTGGTCGGTGACAGTCAGAATACTGTCATAGGACTGCGAGGTTGGTAGTTTGGTAATGAAGTCTAGGGCGATGGTGTGAAACGGGGGAGCATCCGTGGTGGCCGTAATCGGGTGTAGTGGGGCGCGAGTGGGTCTGGTGTTAACTTTGTTTCGCTGGCAGTCAGCGCACCCCATGACATACTCATACACATCTCAGCGAATGCTTGGCCACCAATGATGTCGTTCCACAATTCGTTGAGTTCGGCTTATTCCCGGATGTCCGTGTACTGGTGGGTCGTGATGATCTTGTATGATAGCCCGATAGGTCGCCATGGGCCCCGTGACCACTAGTCGCCCATCCTTGTACCATTCTCCCTCTATCTTTTTGAGGCGATGAGTGTCAACCCAGGTTTTGATCACGGCTGGATCTTGTCGTCGTCTCGGTGGTTGCATCATCGGATGGATTTCCAGGGTGCGTGCAACATTAGCGGCTCATACGAACACTTCTGGAGGTAAGACAACCACACCTTGGTTATCTTCTTCTCCTTGGTCGTAATCTGGTCGTCTTGATAGCGCGTCTGCTCTGCTGTTGTTTTTCCCTTTGATATGGTGGATCTCAAAATCGTACTCCATCAATTCCAGCACTTCCCAGGCGACCCTTCGACTGATCTTCTGCAGCGTCTTCCAATACTGCAGGTTTAAATGGTCCGAGAATATTTTGATCTTGTGTGGGGACCCTGCGAGTAAGGGGCACCAGTGCCGAAGGGCTTTTACAATGGCGAGAAGTTCTAAGTCGTAAATGTCGTAGTTGCGCTCTGCTTCACTCAGCGTCACTGAGTAGTATCCTATTGGGTGCTTGCGCCTGTCATGTTTCTTTTGTAAGAGGACTGCGCCTACCGCGAATCCGGAGGCGTCGACCTCCAATTCAAATTGCTCTTGCAGATTGGGGTGTGCCAACACTGGCTCTTCGGTAACGAGGCGTTTGAGTGTTTTAAACGCCCGGTCTTCTTCTTCTGTCCACCGCCATTCAGTATCTTTTCTTGTGAGCCGATTGAGCGGCCGGGCGTGTGTGGCGAAACCTCGGATGAATAAGCGGTAAAAGTTGCAGAAACCTAGAAAAGAGCGTACGTCCCTAACTTTCGTTGGCGTGGGCCAGTCCTTGATACCTCAAACTTTTACCGGGTCCATGCGAGTTACCCCCTTTTCAAGGATTACCCCCAGGTAATCCATCCAAGGTTGGTGGAAGAGGCATTTCTCGAGTTTGAAGTATAGGTCATGTTCCTGGGCGACGCGAAGGACATCCGTGACCGCAGCAATGTGGTCCATGGAGGTGTGGCCCTCTCGCGTTGCAATCCCGATGTCGTCCATGTAAACTCGAATAATGGTGCCGCGGAGTTCATGTTTTGCTATGGTATCCCGATAAATGTGGTTCATCATCATTTGGAAGGTCGCCAGTGAATTTGTGAGACCAAAGAACATGACCGTTGGCTCAAAGAGACCAAACTTGGTTTTAAAGGCCGCTTTTTCCTGATCGCCATCGCGAATGCGGACGTTGTTGTACCCCCAGTGGATGTCGAGCTTGGTGTAAATATGCACGTTGCTGAGGTCATAAATAAGATCTTGAATAAGGGGTAGGGGGTATTGATTGTGTATGGTATGAGAATTGATCACCCGATAATCCTGTACCGGGCGTAGTTTCCCATCCTTCTTTTTAATGAAGAAGAAGGATGATGCGTACAGGGAAATGGAGGGACATAGATATCCCTGCTTAAGTTTTTCGTCGAGAAATTCTTTGAGTTTGCTCTCTTCTTCCTGCATCAGCGGGTATATTTTGCAGTCTATTGCTGACGGGGCGTTTGGTTTAAAGTCAATGGCGTGGTCCCATGGTCTGGCGGGAGGAAAGCGCTGGGATGCTTCTTCGCTGAAGAGCGTCTGGAACGCTTGATATACTGCAGGCAGTTCTACAGGTGGTTCATCTCCCTTGGCTTGAATCGCCAGTTCTGTGGACGTCGTGGCACGTAGACATGCTTCTTCTAAATCTGCGACTATTTCTTCCTTTCGTTCTTCAGTGAGCGTGGTGGCAATAACGGTATGGTGGTGATGACTATCCTGCGTACTAATCACCACTGGCATGACTTCTTCGTGTATCACCGCGTCGTGCCAGTTGATAGTTGGCTCGTAGGTCGCCAACCATGGGTATCCTAATACGATTTCTTCATCTCCAAGATCCGTTACAAGGAATCGCATTGTCCTGTGGTATCCTTTGGTATATACATCAAGGTCGGTGAAGTGAGTAATGGACCCAGCTTTGTTTTCCGTTTGATCGATATTCCAAATCTTTCTCGGCTGGGCTAATGACTGTGTGCCAATACCCATCTTCTTTATGAATTTTGGATGTATAAAGTTGTCGGTGGCTCCTGAGTCCACCAGTGCCCTTATGTCGGCCATTCGGTAATTCGTGCATATTGAGACTGGAATTCGAAGGGAACGAAAGCGCGTCATGATTACAGAATTACAATTTAAAGCCCTCACCCAGGCCGATGGGTTCAGGCGCTCCGAAAATCCTCTTTCCCCCATAAATCCTGTAGTATCAGGTCCTTTACTTCGTCCGGCGCGTTGGTGACCCCGGTAAGCCACTCTTTGGCCCGTTCTTCGGCAGTTTTGCTGGTTGAAGCGGCTTGTATTTGCGCTGGCGGGGTCTCTTGTGTATAATAGTCGGTCCCTGCTGCTCGGACAGAGGGCCCTGCATTCTGCGGTTGCCATTGTCGCGGCTGTCTGGGATGGGGGCAGTTTCGTGACAGATGACCGGGAGCGTTGCAGTTATAACACAACACTGTCCTTAGGTCTCGTCGTAACCCGCCTCTTCCTCGCCCCCTTGCTCCTGGTCCTCCTCTCGGTGGGAATGGGGGGAGGCCTGTATAGGGCGGCTTACTGTAGTCGATTTCTTCCGACCCTGCTAACCTTGCCTTTGTTCAGTTGGCGGAGGTATCCATGGCCCATGGATTTGCGAGATTTTGGGGAATGGTCCATCCGGCGTTTCCCGTTTTCTTTGGCTTAGCGTCCTTGTATTCATCCACCCGAGCTCGGATGTGGATGTAGTTGCGTTGTCATCGGAGCGTCGCCCGTTTCCACTCGTCGAATGTTTCCGGCTCATCCAGATCGTATGTTTTTTCGTATAGCTTTTTGGGCAGTCCCTTGGTGAACAAGTCGATAGTCTGGGGGTCGTTGAGGCGATATCCTGCTTTCCTGGCGGCTTCTTCGAATTCATTGACGTTTTTGTCAATATCTCCATTGACCATTTTGAGTCCTTTCCTTAGAAGCGCTTGAGCTTGCTCTCGTTCAAGGGTATTAACGAACCTTTGGTTAAAACCCTCTGCTACTGCGTTCCACAGGTCCCTCGTGTGTTGATCTATTCCTCGCTGTATCTGCCGGTTGAGCCATTTGAGGTACGAGAGTACCCATTCACTAACAGTTACCCCCTTGATGTAGGATAGAAATAGAAGGCATCGTCGATAGTTGTTGCGCATAACCGGGGTGTCGAGATTCATTCCCCAGTACACGTGCCATTGCATGAGGAATGAGTCCACCTTAGTACAATCTCCATCGAAAATAGTGGGAGGTTCACCGGTCAGTTTTTCGTGTCCATGTCCTCCTCCTCCTCCTGCTGGCGGACCTCCACCACCGCCTCCACCTGGGGGTCCTCCTTCTGGTGGGTTATTTGGGAGATCTGGTGGGTTTCCTCCTCCTCCGAGGCGTCGGGGAAAATCCCCTCCTGGCGGTCCTCCCCATCCTGGTGGAGGGTCGAGTGGTAGTCCTTGTCTTTGCCCTTCTCCTGATGGGGGGTCTCCTTGATCGGGTCCGATAGCCCGAAAAATTGCTGCATCATCTGCAGTCATTCGATGCCCCGTTTTGGGATTAATGGGCATGAGGTGTCGCTGTGATTCTTGTCTGATGGCTTCGGCTGCTTCTCGCGCCGCCTGTTCTCTTATGCTCATGATTTCTTCAGCCGTCATGGTGGTGGTTGCCATTTCTGCTGCTGGTGATCGTACGTGAATGACTTCTGGCTGGTCTGAGATATGTAGAGACTCAGCTCGTTGAATAGTATATTGCTCAATAGGCCCGATGCTTGCGGGTCGATTTTCTTCACTTTGTTCTTCTTCTTCGGTTTCTTCGCTGACCGCTTCTCCGGTAGAGTGTTCTCGTATCTGGCCGTCGATGGGCCCCCAATCGGCTCGTGAATTGAGTTCGCGCACGTCTATGTCGCACTGATATTGCCTTCCTGCTGGTCTAATGACGTCCCACCGGTGGTCTACTGGGTTCCACGTAATCTCTACCCAACACAAGTGGTCGAAATTGAACTCAACAGGTCTGAACCTTGTAGGTCCGTTGAACTCTACGAAGTATCCGGTTTCGTCTCCTCAGTCTCTCCACCTTGCTGCTCCTAGGAATCGGGTTGGTACGTTGCGATCCCCTCTTCGGTCTAAATAATAAGGACGGAAGTTCGTCCACTGATCTCTGGTGTTGACAGTCGCCACAATGAATAATCTTGGTCTTAATGTAACGCTGTCACAGCGTTAGCCCGACTTGAGCTTGGTAAAGGCGACTTTGGTGACTTAGCTGATCACGCCCCGAGGCGTATGGCACGAAGGCTTTCCTAGACGTTCGAAGACGCTAATATAACAGCAGTCCTCTATACCAGTGATAGAGGCGAGAGAGTATAGAGACAAAGAAGTGACGATTGAAGAAGACCAAGATGGCGTATCTTGGTCTTTCGCAGCTACCTTAAATACAAGAAAAGCAGGCTTTCAAGCGCTGCTATGAGTCACAGTAATGTAGCGTCCGACGTATCGCGTAAGTAGCGCAATCCTAATACTACTACTACTTGTACTAGGATCGAGTCATCCTTCAACTTCTAACACCGATCATAAACTCCAAGTCCGTGACTAATCTACCTTACCGCCGTAGCCACAACCGGTACAGTAAGGGTCAACCGTAACACCATCGGAGAGCGAAATTCAAACTCCGATTTCGGATTTCCCCTTTTAGGAAGTTGATGACATAAGCCTGGTCCGCTCCGGACCGGTCCTAAGTGCCTTGAGTCATGACCTGGTTTATAGGTTCATGACACTTGCTGCCACCGCCAAGTGGGAACCCAACACAAAGGGAACCATCGCCCACTTCAAAGCAGGACTACAACTGAACGTCCACTGATGGATCCTACTGCGGGACAAGTGGCCGACAACCATGGCAGAATGGAAAGAACAAGCACGGATAGAAGTCCTATGCAGCCAAGAGATCTTCAACATGCGGCTTGGCTTCCACAACAACAACAACAATAATCCTAGGAGTGGAGGGAAAAATCAGCAATATCAAAACACCACGAACACCCCACATACCACACCGCGCAACAACGACATTGTCCCAATGGACATTGATGCCACAACGACAAGTCAGACACAAACCCAGCCGCTCACTAAATTAACTGACGAAGAGTGAAAGAAGTTATCAGCCAAGGGACGATGTTTCTGTTGTCGCCAACAAGGCCACATGTTGCAGAACTGCCCACTCAGAAACACACAAGGAAACATACCATGACAAAACACATCAGCCCGAGTCACCGAAATCACCCCAACAAAAGAAGAAGTCACTGAATCAGGTGACTCGGCCACGGAGCCTGCACCACTGAACCCACTTACCAAGGAACAACAACTTCACGCAATCCTCAACACGATGACTGACAAAGAACACAGAGCGTGGCTGGACCAACAATATATGGGCAACAAAAATTTTTGAAGTGCCGAACCCTAACGGTTGAGGGAAAGGCAAACATTAGCACCATGTACAGTACGAAACAAGACTCAATGACAGTACCTGCAAAGCTGTACATGTGGCACCAAATGACCAAAGTTGAAATGCTACTAGACTGCAGCGCAACAGAAAATTTCATTGACGAACGCACAACAGAGGGACTGAAGATAGGCATGCTACCCCTGAAACACCCCAGAGAAGTCCAAAACATAGATGGAACAACCAATCGAGCAGGAACGATTACCCGCTACTGCAATCTATATGTCAGCAAGGGCACAACAACAAAAAAATTAACCTTTTTCGTCACTAACCTGGGAAGGGACCGACTTATCCTAGGGTACTTGTGGTTCAGAACATTCAGCCCAGAGATCGACTGGGCAACAAACACACTAAAAGGAGAAGATGTCAAAATTGAAACCATGGGATACTGGAAGAGAAACGCACCCCTACTGATAAGACATTGAGTGACAACACAAGTCGGGGCAGCAGGAACAGTTAGAAGGAAAGTCATCTGGCAGAGCGATGAAGGATGGACAAAGGTGATAGCTAACAACATAGCACAACAATGGGCCAAATGCACAGCCACCAACAAACCAAACCAAACCCCAGGGATTCCCGAAGAGTACAAACGGCATGAAATCGTCTTTTCTGAAGAAGCAGCCCAACACTTCCCACCAGCCCAAAACGAGGATCATGTAATCACACTAAAACTGGATGCCCCCTCCAGCCTCAATTGCAAGATATATCCTCTAACACCAGCAGAAATCACCGCCATGAAGGAGTTCCTAAAAGAACACCTAGAAAAAGGATATATAGTAGAATCCAACTCACCCTACACCTCCTCATTTTTCTTCAGGAAGAAGAAAGATGGGAAACTCTGCCCCTGTAACCCCATCACAACGTTAGCTCGACTTGAGCTTGATAGACAAGGCAACTGGACTTAGCGAATCACATCTGGGACGTATGGCACGAAGGCAATCCTAGATGTTCGAAGACACTAGGGAATCGGTATGCTTCAGCAACGGTGAAGGCGGACTAGAAGAGACAGGACGAGAAGTGACGATTGAAGAAGACCAAGATGGCGTATCTTGGTCTTCACAAGCCAGTTTAAATACAAGAAGAGCAGGCTTTCAAGTGCTGCTATGAGTCACTGTAATGTAGCGTCCAATGTATTGCATAAGGGGGGGTGGGTGGTGCAATGGGCAAATGCTCCCCCCCTCGCCTTACATGGGACAGCTCTGGTGACGGACTCTGGGTTCGAATCTGGGCTGGTGCATTCCCTGCGGGCAGCCAACATCTCCACATGATCCTACGTGGCTCCTTCCTTATCCACCCTTCCCAACAAACAACAACACACAACCTCGGCCTATCTGGCCACACCTTCTCTCACACCCCGGGCTCTGTCATGCTGCACCACTGACATCCCATGACACCAACTACCCACACTCCTTATGTAACCCTGGGCTCTGCCGCTAGCCGCCACATCCCACCTATCCTCAACCCTGTAACCTTCACCCCAGTTCCTTCTCCAATTCCATTTCCAACAATCCCACACTGTGTCCAATTCAATCTCCGCCACTCACAGTGTCACGGTACCAGCGGACCGTCCATGACGTGATCGTGTTCGAAGACTTGTGTTTTGCACAAGTAAAAGGATGCTGACTTGGAGCACTCAGAGAGCACGCAAGTGAGAGGGTAGACAACTGGATTCAAGACGAAGAGTAGACAAGGTATGTACTACTCTGTGGCTACATCTTTATACTCGTACATACTATGGGTTTTCGGGACTGTTTTCTGGTATTTACGGGCTCCTAATGAGCTGGCAAGGTACAACAGATGTGGCAGAGACAGCTGGCAAGAAGTTAGTGCGTTGGCAATCGATTCGACGTGGCAGGGCCCATGACCGTGATGTCACGTGGGCATGACATAGCCCCCTTTCTAGGCGTGATCGTCCCGATCTTCGTTATTGAGCGCGTGCGAGAAGTCGTAGTCGTGACGGAAAATGAAATGAGTCGGTCGCTCGTATGGCGTACCGCGTCGCTGCGCGCGAAGGCGGGCGGTGATTTGCATTGCTCGCTCGCGGTCTACCGCGCGTCCGAGCATGGTGAGCCACGCGCAATAGGTGCATGCGTGGGCGTGTGTCGTAGGGACATGGCAAACTCGACGAGTCACGCACTTGGTGTGAGGCTTGCGACATTCGAACGAAAGGTGCTGCTCATTATCACAGTAGTTGCACGCGGGCAAGCCTCGCCTGTCATGGCGCGACGTGCGTCGATCTTCCTCGGCTACCTGGCTGGTGGGCAACTCTTCTCCATGGAGGGTCAGGAACTGGGTATGACGTGACACCTGTGCAGTTTGAGCGTAAGTGCGAAGAGGCTGATGAGGTGGGACCGGTAGCGCGATTGCCGATCCAATGATCGGGACACGGTGGTGATCGAGTCGCCTGTCGGTGTTATTCATGCGAATGGTGGCAAACGGTAGTAATGTAGGCACAGGATCGGATAGATATGGCCTCAAACGCGAAGCGGCGCGAGCGTTGGCCAGGCGTTGGTCGATTTCTTCGGCCTCAGTACTCCACTCGCTCCAGGCACGCTCTATTTCCTTCATGCATGTGACGAGCTGATCTCGTCTGGTGAGAGACGCACGGAGGCAGTATACGTCCACGCTAACTCCTGGATCGGCAAGTAAGTACAAGGCTTGGTCGACTTCGTTTCGCGCAGGGTGGTCGGCGCGGAACAGGTCTCTGGTGTCCGGAGAATCAGAAGGGAGATCGGGCGCCGTACGAGGTTTAGCGAATAGAGGGCCGTAATAGATGGGCTGATTTCGTCCTTCAGTGGCGATGACCACCGGTCGGTCTCGCTGGTCAATGAGGAACTGAACAAATGGAGCGCGTCCTCGCGTTCCATTAGCGAGCGGTATCTCCATGAGGTAATCGTTAGTAGGGAGGGTCATCGTCCAGTGACGATCTGGTCGCTCGATGCTAGCGAGGAGGGGTTGAGGTCGGTGTGTACCTTGAGGGTTCACGGGACGCGGTGGTAACTGGTGCCGAGATTGTACTGCCGAAGTTGGGTTGGTAATGCGAAGAGCGAGGGCGGGTACGGCCGGCGATGGCAAAGCAAGATGGGGTATGTCCTGTGCTGGCGATAGTGGTGACTGTGGTCCTTCCCAAGGAGCGGCTTCTTCTTCTTGGGCAATCTGTTCCAATGCCTCTCTCAGTAGTCGTTGTTGTCGATTAGTCCGAGCCTGCGAGTGTCGACAATGCATACCCTGCAGGGTGATGTAGGTGCTGAGGCCCCACATGTCCTCTCGAGAACGCGGGGAGTTTTCCCTCGCATCGTATGTAGGGCCGATGTTTGCCCATTGTTCAACTTCTCGGTTGACTTGTGCGCGCAGCCATTGCAGGGTGTCGCGGTCGGAAATCCAAGGGTACTGTGGTGGATGTCGAGGGGGGTCGCTATCCATGATGGTGATGTGGTTAATGGTGGCTGACCAGGAAGCTTTATACTTGTGAACGAGGTCTGGGGCACGCAAATTGGTCTCCGGTTCCCAGCTATCATGAGCTGCGGAGTAGCCCTTCCATCGTACCAGGTATTGCGGTGTTTTTCGACGACCGAAAAGTCGATAACCGAGAAGTCGTTCTACCTCCCATTCCTGCTCTCCGTCTATCAGATCCAGTGGTGGTTGATCGTCTTTGGTCCCATGGATCTCAGTGGATTTACACGGGGTTAATAACCCGGCGTGGAACGTATTGTGGATGTGCCAGTTTGCCGGCAGTTGGAGTGCGTAGGTGACATCGGATATTCGTTTCCCGATTACGAAGGGTCCATATCGGCGTGGTGCAAGTTTTGTTGTCGGGTGAGTAGTCTTTAGATTAGTGGCGTCTAACCATACCTTATCGCTGATGCGATATGGCTGATAAGACGTATCTTTTACCCACTTTAACTGAGTCGCCCTCATGGCTTCTTTCGCCTGTCGCCGGGCTTCCTGAAGTGCAATGATTCTCTCGGTGGCAGTAGGCGATGTGGTGGTGATTGATGTTGGTTGATGTATGTGAGGGGTGAATCCTAAGAGCAACTCGAACGGGGTCTTCTTCGTGTTTTCGGAGGTCCAGGCATTGAGGGTATACTGCACTATCGGAAGCCATCGCGCCCAGTCGTCCTGTTGGTAATTCAAGAAGATCCATAGATACTGTTCGAGACGTTGGTTAGTACACTCCGACTGTCCATCTGTATGTGGATGATACGCGGTGCTGATGTTCTGTTCCACATTTAGTGTGGTACAGAGTGCTTTGGTAAATGACGCGGTGAATCGAGGGTCTCTATCAGAGATCACTTTAGTGGGAAGTCCGTAGTGTGGTACCACGTGTCAAAGATAGAGCGCCACTACTTGCGTGGCATCGATTGATTCCTTACATGGGATGAAGATACTCGCTTTCGAGCACCCTTGGTCCGTGACTGTTAGGATCGTGTCATATTTTATCGATTTGGGCAGTTTGACGATGAAGTCGAGCGCGATAATGTGAAATGGTAGCACTTGATCTGTTGGGTAGATAGGTGATATTGGGGGCTTCGGGCGTCCAGGCAGGTTTTTGTTCGCCTGGCATACGTGGCATCCTGCGACGTAATCGGTGATATCCTGCATCATGTTTGGCCACCAATAATGTTTTTGTATCGCCTGCAAGGTTTTCATTTGTCCGGGATGGCTGGCAGTAATTGAATCATGGAAGGATTCAATCACCCCCCTTCTCAGAGGGAGATCGTCCACGATCACAAGGCGCTGGCGATGGAAAAACAAGGGCGGGTGGGTGGCGGACCATTCGAGGTGATAACGGTTGATCCAAGTGGGCGGAAACACAAGTAGTTGCGCTTGTCAGCAGTGATCATCAAGAGAGACGACATGCGCGGTGTTGATGAAGTACGCAGGTGGTAGGACAGTAACGCCAACGTTATCGTTGCTGGCAGGCGAGAGGGATGGATGTCGAGATAGCGTGTTGGCGTGGAGAGTGGGGCCCGGGACGTGACGGAGCTGAAGGTCATAGTCAGCGAGAATGTTAACCAGCCGTGCGATGCGTTGGTTGATGTGCTGCGGGGAGCGATAATGAAGAAGATTGGCATGGTCAGTAAACACGGTGACCAGGTGTCGAGCCGCGACCAAAAGGTGACGCCAATGTTCGAGTCCACGTACAAGGGCGAGAAACTCCCGATTGTAGACATCATAGTTGCATTCTGCGGGGGAAAAGGCGTGAGAGAAGTATCCGACAGCCTGATTTTTGTTACGCGAGTCAGGTTGAGTGAGAATGGCGCCCATAGCGTATAGCGAAGCATCCATCTGAAGAGAGTATGGGAGGTCGGGGTCTGGTTGTTGCAGGGCCGGCTGTGAGCATGCCAGAGTAATGAGTGTATCGAGTGCTGCGGTATGTTTCGAAGTCCAAACGAATGGGACATCTTTGCAGAGAAGTTGCGTGAGCGGTTGGGCCAAATGCACGTATCACGGGATGAAAGGTCGTTGATACCCAAGCACACCGAGAATGCTGCAGACTTGCTTGACAGTGGTAAGTTGTCGCGGCCAATCGTGCAAACCAGAGATTTTATCTTGGCCCATGCGAATGGTTCCCTTCGCGATCATCATTCCTAAGTAATCAATTTCGGTACTTTCGAATTCGCATTTCGAGAGTTTTAGAAAGTAACTTTTGTCGAGGAGGACTTGTAGAACATTACCAACGATCATCCGGTGTCATTCGACGTTGTGCATGGTGGCGATAAGTATATTGTCCATGTAAATGAAGAGCTCGGCCGGGAATTGATTGAGCAAGGAGCAAAAGATACGGTTCATTGCACGTACGAAGGTAGCTGGTGAGTTCGTCAAACCAAAGTACATAACCATTGGTTCGAACAATCCGCGAGGAGTTTTGAATGTGGCCTTCCACTGATCGCCATCCTTGATACGAATATTATTATATCCCCAGCGGATATCGAACTTGGTGAATAGCGTTTTATCGGCCAGTTGGTCTAGGATGTTCGAGATCAGCGGAATCGGATAAGTGTCGCAAACCGTTATCTTGTTAAGCGGTTTGTAATCTTGAACCGGTTGCAACTTGCCGTCCTTTTTCTTTAGAAAGAAAAATGACGACGCGTAATTTGACTTGGATTCTCGAATGTACCCCTTTTCTAAGTGCTCACGCAGAAACTCGTCGAGATGCTCCAATTCCTTGGCGTTTAATGGGTAGATCTTGCACTGAAGTGTGGGCGGCGCGTCTGGAAGTAGGGTAATTATGTGATCGTCAATTCGTTCGGGTGGGAAGCGTTTGGCAGCTTCTTCCAAAAAGACCGTGGTGTATTTCCCATACTGTGGTGGTAATGTCTCGGTGCTGCTCAATGCAAACTTCTCCGCCATCTGCTGCGCGATAGTATCAATAGTCTCCCGTATTTCGAAGGTGAGTTGTCAGTATGGGCTGAGTAGTCGATTTCCCTTCCAATCAATTTCGGGACTCGTATCTTTAAACCATGCATGGCCCAGGATGATTCTCGGTCGGCCCAAGACAGTGACATAGAGGTGGGTCTGGTACGTTTGTTGCTCCCAGGTGAGCGTGACTGGGCACGCCTCGGAAATCGTCCCTTGTTGATTCAGTGTTCCGTCGGCGTTGTACACTTGTCTGACAGGTACGCGAGTCATAGTCATTCCGAGTTGCTGGACTAACGTGGGATCGATGAAGTTTAGGGATGCCCCCAAGTTGAGCAACGCTGGGACCTTTTCTCCGTTTTCGACATATAGCTGAATAGTGAGCGTTGATCCTTCATCTGACAAAAGGGCGTTAATCTCCGTCATGCTTCCTTCCTCTAAGTTGTCATCGTCGTCGACTCCAGCCTCTATGAGCATCTGTGATATCATCTGCCTTCAATTGGCGTTGGAGAGTCCCAGCAGTCCCGAGATCAACGTTTGTTTGTCTATCGTGGGTGTAGGAGTGGTCGATGGTTGTTGTGTCGGGGCCGTGGTGAGCTCATTAACCCAACTAGGATTCGTCCTTTTCTTTGGGCAGTCTCGGGAGAGATGCCCTGATTGCTTACAGCAGAAGCAGAGGCCTTCTTTCCTACATCGTTCCCATTCGGCCTGTTCTTGCGGGGTGCGTTGGCGCAGTGTAAAGGTACTGACTGCGTCCACATCCATTTGTACAACGTCGTTATGCGTTGTAGGACGAGGCGCTGGAGGTTGAGGTGGGGGTGCCATTCCTTTTCCGAGGGCTGCAACACAATTCGTGATGGTTCGAAACTGCTGGACTTCCTCTCTTGTAGCGGTTTTCCAATCGTCCATGGTAACGGGCATAACACTGCGCTTCAAACAGGCAACGAGTAGGCCCTTCTTCAGTCCTCGCCGAAATAAATCGACCGTTCCGATAGCGGTCATATCCCATCCAGCCGCGTCCGCGAGTTGCTCAAATCGAGCAATATATTCATCGATAGCTTCGCTGTTCATCGTTAAGGCGGTTAGTCTGGCATATGCGTTCTGTTTACTGAGCATGTCTGTCCAGGCGTTTTTAAAATCGTCGATGAATTCGTTCCAGAGTTGTTCATTGGTCTCAGCGATGGGGTGCGTGGCGTGGTTGATTTTTGCGTCCAGTTTTTTATCCTGGGTCTGGTTCCAGTTTTCTACATCAGGTCCTCATATGAGGGTTAGTGCCAACGCAACTCGTTGGTACAGTGAGACCATGCATTCATTGGTACGGTTGACTTGTTGATACTGATTAAACTCGTGTAGGAACTGCGCGCTCTTGGCTCTATTCCCATTGAAGTATGTGGGGGCTCCTCCCTGGAGTGGGCCATTTGTCGTCGCCGTGGCTGGCGTACTACTAGAACTGCTTGCCATAGGAGTGGGTGGAACAGTAGCTGGGAAGGGGAGTGGTGAAAACGGTGGCGGTTGTTGGGGTGAGCGTCGTTTTCCTTTTCGTTTCAAGGAGATGATGGCTAATCGGTGCGTATTCCAGTCATATTCTGGAACGGTTTGGACGTTGGTTCTGATGCGTAACCCCCAGTCTTGGGGTCGTTCAATGCGAGCGCTGTTATATGTCGCCCAGCCCAGGTAGTCAAGTAGTACTTCGTACCAGGTGTTTTCATTTTCAAAGTATTCAATGTCGAGGCTCAGGTCCGGTAGTCGTTCTAGTGTATATCCTCTGTGGTGTTCCCACACAAGGCCTTTTACCGCGAGATCAGCGAGATTGGGTGTCGTTTGTCTAAGCACTAGTCGTTTTTCAGTGCTGTCGTTTAAGTCAGTGGCGGGTTCGATATATGCAAATTGTCTGTCAGGGGCGTCTGCCAGTTTGAGTTTGCACGACCACTATGCGCCGTGTTGCTAGGCGAAAAGATAGATGGTCTACTCTTATGTCACGGTACCAGCAGACCGTCCGTGACATGATCATGTTCAAAGACTTGTGTTTTGCACAAGTAAAAGGATGCTGACTTGGAGCACTCAGAGAGCACGCAAGTGAGAGGGTAGACAACTGGATTCAAGACGAAGAGTAGACAAGGTATGTACTACTCTGTGGCTACATCTTTATACTCGTACATACTATGGGTTTTCGGGACTGTTTTCTGGTATTTACGGGCTCCTAATGAGCTGGCAAGGTACAACAGATGTGGCAGAGACAGCTGGCAAGAAGTTAGTGCGTTGGCAATCGATTCGACGTGGCAGGGCCCGTGACCGTGATGTCACGTGGGCGTGACACACAGTCCCCCAGCAACCGCAACAGACTCCCGGATGGACACCATGAGGCATTCGGCTGGAGCCAGGGATTGGGCCCCCTGGTGTACCCCACGCCAGTATTTGGTAACAAAAGTCTGGGTCCAACTCCAGTCTCTGGGACGGCACCAAGGGGTTGGAAGGCAATGACGGCGTGGGAGGTAGGGATGAGGATGTGGATGACATACGTACTGATGGACTGGGAGACCGCAATTACTTAATCACTTCACGTACCCCAACCTGCTTCCTCTGTGTCTGGAGGTGGCTTTAGTGGGTGGGTTTAAACCCCCGCCCCTATACCCTTGGGGAGTAACTACCCCACACCGGGTCCTCGGACCCACAGACTCTTCGTTCATACTTGTCACGTTTCGACTTGTACGACTGAATACGGTGAAGGACCCTTACTGTACTGGTTGCGATTACGGCGGTAAGGTATATTAGTCGCAGACTTACTTACGGTGATACGGTAGTGCGATAGGCGATAGGGTACGATAGCTGACTGATGACTGACGCCACTAGTACTGGTACTAGTAGTATTAGGGTTCGAGTTGTTTCTGCGATACATTGGACGCTACTTTACAGTGACTCATAGCAGCGCTTGAAAGCCTGCTCGATATGTATTTAAACTGTCTTGTGAAGACCAAGATACGCCATCTTGGTCTTCTTGAATCGTCACTTGTTTCTCTTTCTCTCTCTCTCTTCCCTTCTATATTCGTCTATCCCTCCACAGTCAACTTCGCATTATCAAGTACCAAGGACTTGTCGGTGTGCCTTCGAGCGTTCACTAAGACAAGGACATGGACCTTCGCGTCGTCGTGTCAGGACTGGAATACCTGCTAAGTGTTACCGCCATCAGAGCTCAAGTCGAGCTAACGTCGTGACGGCGTTACAATACTCCTCTATGTTTATGACGCTACTTCCTCACCCTTGTCTCCTCGCTCCCCTTACCTAATATGGCTAACGTACCTGCCCCGGGTCTTAATAAGGTTTCACCCTTTCCCGTTGAGCCTATGTGTGAAGGGAGGTTTACTAATAGTTGCAGGATTTGGATGGGTTAGGAGTTTCCGTACAGAGTGATGGCTTAGTAACTAGCACCGGCTTTGTACCCATAGGTACTGCTCCGGAATATAAATTCATTTAAAAAAAAAAAAAAAAATGTATTGCATAAGTACCACAATCCTAATACTACTACTACCTGTACTAGGATCAAGTCATTCTGTACCTCCTATCGCCTATCGTAAACCCCGAGTCTGTGACTAATATACCTTACTGCCATAGCCACAACCGGTACAGTAAGGGTCCAACATGCGTAACCGTAACATCACCCCCTTTTCAGCGTGAGACCCCAGACTCACTGAAAGTCTTGTGCTGGCCACATGGATTGTTCGTCACTAATCCTCTCGAACACGTTAGCCCTCTCCAACCGGTAGATGCAATCCAGCTTGTCATCTTTTGCTGCCAGCCACATCGCCTGGAGCTGACGAATGCGGGCGGCAAGCCACTCTTCTTCATATGCGGCTGCTCGATAGCGCGTCACCTCCACAGTCAGGGACTTGTCCCCAATGCGGTTCAGTGCTCGGTCCGTAATCTTGTCAGATGCGAGGATGACCAGATCCTCGTGGGTGATGTGGGTGTGTCCCACAGCCGACAGCATCGGGAAGGCATAGAGGGGTTTACTGTAGAGATGGGGAGAGCCAGGGACAAGTCCTAGCATGAATGGATTTGCACCTCCAACTATCTGAACATGACTGGCATTCCTCTCTATGCCGTCGGGTCCGGTGATGGGGAAGTGAATGTAATGGGGCTGTCAATTTGCCCTGAACCCTTCAGGTGCAAGGACCTGTGCAGGGTTGTTGTCGTGTGTGATGGGGGTGTGAAGTGCGATGCTGGGCAGTTGCACATGTCCTCGAGACATGGGGGTTCCGTCGGTGTGGACAAGCCACGGGGTGATTCAGGAATCAGTAGGGTGGCTGTGCGTTTGAAGGAGGGGGTGTCTGACTGGGTAGTAATCTCCGTCCTTGAAGTGAGCTTCATTGTCAGGGAGCACTGCCTGTGCTGCTGCAACTCACTCAATCTCCTCTGTGCCAGTTGTTCGTCCACCCAGTCCTTCGCTAACCTCCACCAGTCCTCCACTGCTTCTAACTCCAGTTGGGTCTTCAAGGGGGCGCTCGGCAGGGAGAATTCCCCTTGTGCCAATGAGGTCGTCACCCAGGGGGATGACCACAATGGGCTTGTGATTGCCATTGTCATCTCAGAAGATGTGAGCAACAGCATGCTGCTCGTCGTCGGGCTGGCAAGTCGGGTCGGGGAACCTCTGTAGGACATTAGCCCATTCTTGAGCGGTGATATGCCCTGCTCGCATGTTTGCAGGTGTGTATGGAAGGAGTTGGACCAGTTGGACCACAGTTTCTTCGTCGTCTTTGATGAGGTTGGCAGCGTCTTGTGCAACTTGGTTGAGGAGGATCACCATGGTGACATGTCTGAGAGGAGAAGTGGGCATAGAGGTATGAGTGGATTGGATGTAAAGGGGATGCTCCTCCTGGCCATTGATGTACTGGCTTTTAAGTCCCCTTGCTGTTGTCCGGCCCACTTGGTATTCTGCGATTGCCTTGGGAGCAAAGATGTCGTCCTTATTGACCCACTGGTTCTCTGAGTCTGGGTAGCCCTTCCATTTGATGAGGTATTGGAGTTTTCTACAGCGGCCGAAATGCTGAGAATCTAGAACAGCCTCAACCTTGTATTCTTCTTCTCCTTCCACAAGGTCCAGAGGTGGGTGAGGGAAATTTTCGCCATGAAAGGCAGTGTTCTTGTAGGGTGTGAGAAGATCTATGTGAAACACCAGGTGGATGCTCCACTGCGTGGGAAGCTCAAGGTGATAGTTGTAAGGGGACATCACCTGGATTACTTTAAACGGCCCATGGTGTTGTGCCGCTAACTTCGCTGTAGGCTGATTGGTTCTTAGATGCTTTCCTTCTAGCCACACCTGATCACTGATTTGATATCATGGAGTATCTTTGTGTTTGATCCAACTATCTTGTGCCTTCTTGATAAGGTCCTGGGCCAATTGTCGCGCCTCTTTCAGTTGAGTCAGTCTGGTGATTACATTTGGAATAGGGGATGGCTTATCCATCCAATCAGCTGTTGGATTATATCCCATCAGAAGCATGAATGGTGATTGTTTCGTATGTTCATGGGGCCAATTGTTGTGAGCGAATTCTGCTATGGGGAGATATGCCACCCACTTATCTTGACACTCGTTGGCCCAGAACCGCAGATACTGTTCAAGCCATTGATTGGTGCGTTCAGACTGCCCATCTGTGCGTGGGTGGTATGCTGTTGAAATATTCTGCTTGATGCCCAGGATTCGGCATACTTCTCTGGTGAATTTGGATGTGAATTGGGGATCGCAGTCACTAATAATTTTACGTGGTAATCCAAATCGTTTGAACATGTGATTGACATACAAGATAGCAGTCTCCTCCACTGTAACTTCTTCATTGCATGGGATAAATATTGAGGCCTTGCTGCAGTCATGGTCTGTGACAGTGAGGATGCTGTCGTACGACTGGGAGATTGGTAATTTAGTGATGAAGTCTAGTGCGATAGTGTGGAAAGGGGGAGCGTCCATCATTGCAGTGATTGGGTGTAATGGTGCATGGGTTGGTCTGGTGTTGACCTTATTTCGCTGGCATTCTGCGCATCCTGTGACATACTCATACACATCTTGGTGGAGACGCGGCCACCAGTAATGTTGCTCTACTATTCATTGTGTGTGACTTATTCCAGGGTGTCCGTGAACTGGAGGATCATGGTGGTCATGTATGATTGCTTGGTACGCTGCCATTGGTCCCATGACCACCAGTCATCCGTCTTTGTACCATTCCCCTTCTATTTTCTTGAGCTGGTGAGCATTGACCCAGGTTTTGACGATGGTGAGGTCTTGTTGTCGTCTTGGTTGTTGCAACATGGGGTGTGTTTCCGCCGTGCGTGTGGCATTAGCGACTCGCACAAACACTTCTGGAGGTAGGACGACTACACCTTGATTATCCTCTTCTCCCTGGTTGTAATCCAGTCATTTTGATAATGTGTCTGCCCTGCCATTGTTCTTTCCCTTAATGTGATGGATTTCGAAGTCGTACTTGTAATGCCACTACAGGGGCGTTAGATATGACCTGTATCAAGTCAGTTGATTGAACGGTAGTACAAGCTCAAAGGCTTGACTTCAGAGAGAATGGTGCACAAGGATCACAAGGACACAAGTCACTTGGATCGTAGAGGAGAGCTAAGATGCGAAGGTCTAGCGAAGTCGAGGGGTCGTGAGACGAAGGGGACACAAGGGTGCTCCGTCTTAGACGAGTGTAGTATTACACAAGAAGTCTAGTCTACCGTACAAGCTAGGTAGTACTAGTCTTAAATATGTGTCGGACTGTATGGCCAAGGCAAACAGATGGCGCCATCGCCAGTCCTGGAACAAAAGGGTAGACATAAGAAGAACAAAGGGAACACATAATGGGAACAAAGGTGAATCACGTGGGGTCGCGCATGAGTGGAAGTATCACAGAAACTAGCACATGTCAAGCTTTATCACAAGGGAACGTCGATAAGCAAAGTGCACGATTGGAACCAGGTAATCGTAAAGTCCGCGTAATCATACAGGGCTTGTACAGTATTGGGAAAGGAATAGTGATATGTGAAAGAACGAGTCCGAGAAAATCGTAACATTACCCCCCGTCTTGGCCTGAAGATGCCTCGACTTCAGGACTCTGGGTCGACAAGGTCATAGATGTCAGTGTCGAGATCATTCTCTGGCCATGGAGAGATGTCGAGTCGACAGTGATGGGTCTTGAGGAAGAAAAGGGGCCCTCGGCATCCGCACTTGCGGCACATTTCGTACTGGGGGCACCGGATCTCATCATGATCAGTGTTGGTGCGGAAGCATCGACCGCACCACCTTCCTTGAGTTTTGGCGGCAACTGTTGGTGGTTCTGGGACAGTAAAGGAGGTAGTTGCCTCAGTCGAAATTGCCTGCCGAATGCGTTCATCTGCTTGGGAGGTGGTAATGACTTCAGCAACCATTCCTGCTTGACGGAAAATACACCGATAGGACTGGTGCTCTTGGCTTTGGCAGTGTCAGCAGGCTGGTCTTGGTCTAGTGGGGCAGTCACGTACAAGGTGGTGGGGGCTGTTGCAGTGGTAACATCGCCGACGATGGGGTTTGTCGGCGAGGCGTGGAAATTCGAGTGGTCCTCCTCGATGAGGAGAGAATGGGATAGCGTATCGTGAATGTCGTAGTGGGGCTGGAAGTGCGGTCATGCAAGTGTACTCATTTTCTATTGTCGTAAGAGCTCCGACGTATTGAAGTCGCCTCTTGGTGCTAGCTAGCATCAAGTCCACTGTGAGCCGGTTCGACTGTAGTGTACGCGCTTCTTCTTCTAGCTTCTCGCACTTCTCGTCCAGTTCTTTGAGTGCGAGAAGCCCCATGCACAGCCTGGTTACTTCAGCGGTGAGGCGTGGGGAGTTAAGCTCAATGAGTGTCTCATCTAGGGCACAGGCTCAGATGTTGTGGGGGTTGAAGAACTGTAGTTGCTCAACTGTAAACAGAGGGGCTGAGACGTTGGGTCTTAGTGTCAACAGATAGACCCCTTCTCCATAGTGTGGTTGCCCAGCACCCATCGTTCCCACTACCTCGGTGAACCCCTTGTGATAGTAAATATACTTTGCGGTATTGGATCCACCATCAGGGAGTGGGATTTGCAATGGGTAGTATTTTGGTGTCCCCGGGGTGTTTGGGAAGAAGGGGGCGCCAGGGTCTTCGGTGTCATTTGGGGGCGAGTCAGGGCGGTTGTAGTCAATAGGGGTGTGGACGCGAACTGGGGTGAACGGTTCTAATGGAGGCGGTGGGGTGGAAGGTGACGACAAGGACAGCGATGGGATAGGTGGTTCAGGTGGGGGAGTGGATTGTTGGCGAGGAGGTGGTGTGGGGGAATACTGCCCCTCTTTGGGCATGGACGGCGTGAGCTCCCCAGGCTCTCTTTCTGGGGAGTGTGGTATGATCGGGACAGAGTTTGTGGCCATGATGGGGCGTGGTGAAGGTGGTGGTGATAGGCGGGGAATGTCGGACAGGTCAATGGTAACAATCCCTCGTTCGAGGGCGGCTTCAAGTTGGGGATTGCTGAGGACGTTGACAAGGGTGGTATCAGAGACGGGTGTGTTGGCCATGGTTGAGTTCTGGGGATTTGGGGTGGTTGTTCTTGTGTTCTTTTATGCCATTCGTCCAGCCCCTTTGGCAGATGGATATCGTCTGTAGTAATCTTTGATGATGTCTGCAGCGTGGGTCATGTTACTTGTGGGTTCCCACGTATTGTCACTTGGTGGGAACCCCTTCCACTTAACTAGGTAGTGGAGTTTGCACCCTCTTCCTCGTTCCTGGGTGTCTTCAATTCGCTCCACTTCGTATTCCTCTTCTCCTTTGATAAGGTCCGGTGGTGGCCATGTGTAATTTGCGCCATGCATCTCCGTTTCCTTATATAGTGTGAGAAGGTTCGCGTGGAATACAGGGTGGATCTTCCATGACGCCGGGAGTTCTAGTTTGTAAGAAATATCTGATAGAACTCTTGCGATTTTGAATGGTCCATGTCTTTTCGGGGCAAGCTTACTTGTGGGGTAGAAGGTGCGAAGATTTGTCCCTTCTAGCCATACTTGATCCCCCTGTTGATAAGGTGTGAACCCCATTTTTCCTCGTTGTGCCATGAGACGTTGCGCATGATTGATACTATCTTGAGCGTGTTGTCTAAGTACCAACAGGTCTTCCAGTCGTTGATCCACAGCTGGACTGTTCGATGGCTTGGGTGTCCAGGTTGTCCGCAGTTCCCATCCCATGATTAGTGAGAATGGGGAGTGTTTAGTCGTGGAGTTCGCCCAGGAGTTGTGCGTGAATTGTGCCATCAGTAAGAGCTCTGCCCAGTTATCTTGCTGAAGATTGCACCAATGCTGTAAGTATTGTTCCAACCATTGGTTGGTGCGTTCCAATTGGCCGTCTGTCTGGGGGTGATATGCAGATGAGACGTTTTGTTGTATTCCCAGGGTTTTGCACAATTGTCCCATAAAAGTTGATACAAATCTGGGGTCTTGATCGGAAATAATCTTTCGGGGTAGGCCATAATGAGGGTACACATGTTGAAGGTACAGTTTGGCTACTCCTTCCAACGTTATTGTTTCATTACAGGGAATGAATATTGCTGCTTTTGAGCAATTGTGATCTGTGATGGTGAGAATCGAGTTGAACCCATCTGATATGGGAAGTTTGACTATGAAGTCCATTGCCACCACTTCAAACGGTTCGGCAGCTGGGTCTGTGGTGATAGGGAATAGGTGTGGTTTCTGTTGGTGGGAGTTGATCTTGTTACTTTGGCATGTCGCGCATCCTTTGACGTAGGCTTCTATGTCTTTACGCATGTTGGGCCACCAGAAATCACGTCATACTAGTTCTAGGGTATTTGTGATTCCTGGGTGTCCAGCACTTGGAGTATTGTGGAAAAAGGTAATTACCCCCCGTTTGAGGTCGTTGTTTCCCACAACAACGAGGGCATTGCCTTTCCACCAGAGTCCATTGTGCTTTTTTAAATTATGAGGTTCGACCCATGGGAGTACTGCGGACCCCTCCATGTTTTGCGTGATTTGGGTCCATATGTCCATATCGTGCATGGATGTTTGGGTAACTTTTAGGAATACCTCCTCTGGTAACACCGTAACTTGGTCATTGTCTGTTGTCCCATCGTCGTAGTCAGGGCGTCTTGATAGGGAGTCCGCCTGAGTGTTTTTGGTGCTGGGGATATGTTTGAGTACGAAATTGTACTCGGAAAGTTCCTGGAATTCTCGTGCTACGCGTCGGCTGATCTTCCTTGGTTCTTTCCAGTACTGAAGGTTGGCGCGATCCGTATGGATAGTTATCAAGTGAGGGGAGCCAATTAGATACGTGCGCCAGGTTCGTAAGGCTTTGACGATAGCCAACAGTTCTCTGTCGTAAATGTCGTAGTTTCGTTCTGCCTCCGTTAATGATTCGGAATAGAACGCGACCGGGTGTGTCTTCTGGTCTTCTCCCTTTTGGTTTAGTACCGCTCCTAGGGCGTAGCTGGAGGCATCCACTTCGATTTCGAAGGTGTCATGAACGCCCCTTATCTTTCCACTCTTCTCTCTCCTTTTCTTTGCTCCACTCTTCTTCGCATCTGCTCTGCTGGCATCTGCTTTGCTGGCATCTGCTTTGCTGGCATCTGCTTTGCTGGCATCCGCTCCGCTGGCATCTGTTCTGCTGGCATTGTATCGCCTTGCTGGCATCCCTAGACACGGACTATATAAACTCTGTAGTATATCCTGTATCTCCTTAGCTTCGGCTTCGTCAATATACTGTCTAGTTCCCTCAGCATCTTCCTCTCGTCTCTATCACAGCCCTCTTCTCTGAAGCCTTGTTGCCTTGAGCTATATCAAGGAACATCCACAGACTTAGGTGCCGTTCTGCTCAGCAGCGGACCGACTCAGTATCCTTTGCCTTAGGCAGGACCTGTTACAGACCAACCCGACGCACGCCCCGACAGTGGCGTGACAGAAGGGCTGGTCGAGCTTTGGGAATAGCAGTACCGGTTCAGAACTTATCCATTCTTTGATGGTGTTGAAGGCCTTCTGCCTGGCATTTGTCCATTCCCAAGGTACGTCCTTCTTCGTGAGGTTGTGGAGTGGTCTTGCTATTGTAGAAAACCCTTTTATGAATCGCCGATAGAAGTTGCAGAAGCCCAGAAAGGCTCGCACTTCTTTCAGGGACTTCGGTGCCTTCCAATCTCATACGCCTTGCACTTTCACCAGATCCATCCGCAGTTTGCCATGTCCGATAATCAGCCCTAGGTATTCCACTTTGTAGACTTCAAATATGCATTTCTCTGGTTTGATGTAGAGGTTGTGTTCATTACAGAGGTCTAGGACGTGGTGTAGCACCTGTCGGTGGTGGGCACGATTATCAGCGGTCATGATCAAGATATCGTCCATGTAAACAATGACTTCTCCCGTCAATACTAGTTCTCGGAATATGGTGTCCATCATGGTTTGGAAGGTGCTAGGGGAATTGGTAAGGCCAAAGAACATGACTCGCGGTTCAAACAGTCCCTGGTTGGTTTTGAATGCCGCTTTCCATTCGTCTCCCGGTTTGATCCCGATGTTATTATATCCCCATCGGATATCAAGCTTAGAATAGAGTCGTGCCTCTCTGATCCGGTCGATAAGCTCAGGAATCAAGGGGAGTGGGTAGTGGTTCTTTATGGTGAGTTCATTAAGACGTCGATAGTCTTGTACTGGACATAATTTCCCGTCCTTTTTCTTGATAAAGAAGAAGGGGGATGCATAGGGGGATTTCGAAGGTTGGATGTATTTTTTGTCCAAGTGCTCAGTCACGAATTCAGATAACTTCTTGGTTTCGGGGACCATAAGGGGATACACTTTACAGTCCATAGTTTTGGGGGCATTTGGGACAAGATTGATGGCATGGTCCCAAGTTCGTGATGGGGGGAAGCATTGAGAGGCTTCTTCGCTAAATACTTTGCGGTGCCTTCTGTACTCCTCAGGGACCATCTCTTCGAAGGTCTTCTGGGGTTTCTTTGCGGCTTCTTGTTGTGCCAATTCTGAGGCTGTTGTCGTTTTTTGCAGTCAGATGTGCGGATCTCCTTCTTTTTCCACCTGTTCCCAGGCTAATTCGTCAAGTTGATACGTCTCCAATGCCTTGATTGTGGCTTCTGTAGGCATGGCTTCATCTGACAAATTAAGACTGGTGACAACAACAGGCTGAAATTCCTCGTCGAGGGTGGCATCTTGCCAATGGAATTTTGGTTCGAAGGCTGTGAACCAGGGGTATCCAAGGATGACCTTGTCGTTTCCGAGATCTGTGATGAGAAATTGGAGGTTCTGGGTTTTTCCTCCCATTTTAACGGTTAGGTCAGTAAAGGAGGTTATTTCTCCTCCCTGATTGTGTGTTCCGTCCACGTTCCATATCTTGATGGGTCGTTCCGTGGCTAGCCAGGCAATCTTCAGTTGTTTTAGAAGGTTTGCACTTATGAAATTGTCGGTTGCTCCAGAATCGATGAGAACATTTCATTCAGCCGTCGCGTGTGCAGATCTGAAAAGTACTGGAATTCGCATAGATCGGAACCTGCTATTATACACGCTAAGTTTTAGTGCTCTAGCCCAGGCCGCTGGGTTCAAGCGTTCAGAAAATCCTTCTTTTGTCCAAAGAGCTTGTCTACCATAAGCTCACGGACTTCAGGGGTTTGAGCAAAGAGGGCCGCAACTTGTGCTTCCGCTTGTTCTTCATTCGAAAGAGGGCGTGATGCCGTCATAGAGATCGTGGCTGTGGGTGGGGCTGTGTCGCTGGTGTTTGCAACCTTAGTGGTTATGGCCGGTTTTTGAGGGCAGAATCGTGAGATGTGTCCCTGGCCCCGGCATTGGAAGCACCTTCCTTCTTTTTGAAGTTGCTTCTTTTCGTCATCTGTCATGGCAGCGCTGGCGCGAGTACGGCTGACATCCATCACATTCGGGTCTCTTGCTTTAGTGAGGGCTGATAGCCACTGGTCATGGGATGCTCCTCCCTTTTTGTCGTTCCTCCCCTTGGTGAGTCTATCTTTGAGGAGGAGGTACTCTGCTTGTTGAAGGGTGACCACCGTCTTCCAGTTGTCCCAATCTACAGGATAATGGAACTTGATGGCGTTTATGACCAGCGCGTTTGGGAGTCCCTTTTGGAAAATTTCCAGGGTGGTGGCTTCATCCTTGTTGTACCCTGCTTTATTGGCCAGGTTGGAGAACTTGGCAATGTACGTGTCGATATCTTCCTTGTCCATTCGTAGACTTTGAATGGCATGTCGTGCTTTTTGTTGCTGGGTAGTGTCCGTGTAAGCCTGGACGAAGCGGGTTTCTATAGTGTTCCACAGGTTCTCCGCATTCATGGCTACTCCTCCTACTAGTTGATCGGCCAGCCATTGGATTTGTTCCTCTACCCAGTCGTCCACTAGTGGTCCTCTAATATAGGAGAGGAAAGTCATTGCTTGAGAGTATGGGAGGGTTAATTGTTGGACATTTGGGTTTATTCCTCAATAGAGCGCGAATGCGTTGAGAAAGGGTCGACTGGCTTCTCGATCTTCAGTGAACTCCGGTGGGGGATTTCCCCCGAGTCGCCCGTTTGGTGGTAGGGGTCCTCCAACGGCGATACCGCCCGCTCCCACTCCACCTCCAGGCGCACCGCCTCCATGATGGCCTCCTGTGCTTCCCGCAGGGCCTCCTCCGCTTGTCGACAGACCTCCTCCCAGAGGATGTCCTCCACCACTTGAAGGATTCACTGTCGAGGACCCTGTAGGGTTGGAGCTTCCGGATGGTTGGGCAGTGGTGAGGGTGGTGGCGAGTTGGGTGATGGACATGTTGGCATACGAAGTGAAATCTACAGGTCTTTGAATCGTAGGTGTGAGTGCGGGGTTTTCTGAGTCGGGTTCTGATGTTGGTTCTTCGACGTCGGAATTGGCGTCAATTGCACTAATTTGTCCTTTTCCTGGTCCTAGTCCTAGGTGAGCTGGGACTGGTTTGTAATAATACCAGGAATGTTTCAAGTCAGAGTAGGCAATGTAAGCCCAGATGTGCTGATCGTCAATGTATTCAATTGGTTCGTATGTGAGTTTGTTGGGGTCATAGACGTAGTATCCCTCGTCGTGCGGAGTGTTCCTCCAGAGAGCGGTTCCTTTGATGGAGGGTCAGAGGTCATCTTGTGGGTGTCGTTCAAGGTACTCCTTGACAAACTGGGTTCTGCTTCGACTGGTGAGAGCCACGGTGGTAGAGACTAGACTTAATGTAACGCCACTACAGGGGCGTTAGATACGACCTGTATCAAGTCAGTCAATTGAATGGTAGTACAAGCTCAAATGCTTGACTTCAGAGAGAATGGTGCACAAGGATCACAAGGACACAAGTCACTTGGATCATAGAGGAGGGCTAAGATGCGAAGGTCTAGCGAAGTCGAGGGGTCGCGAGATGAAGGGAACACAAGGGTGCTCTGTCTTAGACGAGTGTAGTATTACACAAGAAGTCTAGTCTACCATACAAGCTAGGTAGTACTAGTCTTAAATACGTGTCAGACTGTATGGCCAAGGCAAACAGATGGCGCCATCGCCGGTCCTGGAAAAAAAGGGTAGACATAAGAAGAACAAAGGGAACACATAATGGGAACAAAGGCAAATCACGCGGGGTTGCGCGTGAGTGGAAGTATCACAGAAACTAGCACATGTCAAGCTTTATCACAAGGGAACGTCGATAAGCAAAGTGCGCAATAGGAACTGGGTAATTGTAAAGTCCACGTAATCGTACAGGGCTCATACAGTATCAGGAAAGGAATAGTGATATGTGAAAGAACAAGTCCGAGAAAATCGTAACAGGATGGACCCTTCCGCAAAACCTGCCACAAACAAACCTGTGGGCAATGGACACGTCCACAGATTGTGCACAAGTAAGACTCGCGGGATCTGAAGAGATTGATTATGGAAAGCCGCCTTACACGTGGCAACAGCCACTGTTCCCACCTAGAGGGGGGCCTGGGGCTCAAGGAAGAGGGCAAGGAGGGTCTAGGAGGGACCTAAGGAACGTCCTCTGCTATGATTGTCACGTGCCAGGGCACCTCTCACAAAATTGTCCACACCCATGAACACAGGGGACATGGCACCCCAGTGCCCCATCAAGCAGCCGAATGACTGAAACCACAGGGTATACGCAGGGGCCGCAGACGACATACAAGCCATCGCTGCCAGGGTATGCGTCACCGGCACCAAGCGCGATGCCCATGCCACAGATAAATGCAGCCACCACAAAAACGGTGGGAGAACAAGCAAAGGAGTGGCTCACGCAAGTAGCCAACAGTACAGACGAGGTGAAAGACCTCATTCTTCAAGACTTGTGGGGAAAAGAGGGTTTTCAGGACACCTGAACCCGTCAGTCTGGGTGAGGGCTTTAAAATGTAATTCTGTAATTGTGACAACGTGCCATCAATCTCTGTGAATTCCAGTAACGATTCACACGAATTACAAAACGACTGAAGTAAATGCCCTAATCGATTCTGGGGCAACCAACAACTTTATACGACCAAGCACGGCGAAGCGGGCAGGAATCCCAATGCAGGTACTTGAGGTACCACGCAAAATCTGGAACATTGACAACACGGAGAACAAAGCTGGGTTAATCACTCATTATGTTAACCTAGAAGTGAAAACACATCAGCAGGTGAAACAAATGAGCTTTTTGGTCACAGACCTTGGAAGCAAAGACATGGTACTAGGCTACCCATGGCTCAGTGCATTTGAGCCAACAATCAACTGGGCACAAGCAACAATACACCCAAATATGCATCCGGTCATTGTTGCCACCAGTGAAGCATTACTAAACCATACCACAATAAGGGCGTTGATCGCAACAGAAAAGGAAGAAATCTTCCAAGAATTGGAGGAAGAAACCTTTGCCCGTGCCACCACGTCCACAGAGTTGGCCATACTGGCACAGCAACAACAACATGCAGCAACTCTTCCACGAGAGTATGAACAGTTCTGCAAACTCTTCGATGAGCAGGCCTCGCACCGCTTCCCCCTGGCTAGGCTGTGGGATCACGCGATAGACTTCAAGCCCTCAGTGCCAGCCACTATAGACTGCAAAATATATCCCATGACGCAAAAGGAAGAAGGGGAACTGAAAGAGTTCCTAGAAGAAAAGTTAAAGCAAGGGTACTTACGCCTGTCTATTTCTCCATACACATCCTCTTTCTTCTTCATCAAAAAGAAGGATGGAAAACTACGCCTGGTACAGGATTACCGGGTCATCAACTCGCACACAATCCGCAACCAGTACCCACTCCCGCTAATTCAAGATCTCATTCTCGACCTCAGCAATGCCCATATTTATACCAAACTGGATATCTGATGGGGCTATAACAACATATGCATTTGCGACGGTGACCAAGAAAAAGCGGCCTTCAAAACAAAATTTGGACTTTTTGAACCAACCGTCATGTTCTTTGGCCTCATGAACTCTCCTGCCACATTCCAAGTGATGATGAACCATATCTATCACGACACCATTGCGAAGCATGAACGGTTGGGGACTACGATACGTGTTTATATGGACGATATTGGTATCGCCACTCACTTCGACCATGATCTAGCTGCCCACATCGCTGCTGTCTGGGATGTTTTGCATGTTGCCGCAGAACATGACCTCTACTTCAAGCTCAAAAAATGCCTATTCCACCAACCACGAATGGATTACCTGGGGGTAATCCTTGAAAGGGGGGTAACACGCATGGACCCCATAAAAGTTCAAGGCATTAAAGACTGGCCAACACCGACAAAGGTCAGGGACGTACGGTCCTTTCTGGGTTTTTGCAACTTTTACCGGCTTTTCATTCGCGGTTTTGCCACGCATGCCAAACCTCTTAACAAATTGACAAGAAAAGACACGGAATGGAGATGGACAGAAGAAGAAGACAAGGCCTTCAATACATTAAAGCGCCTGGCAACGGAAGAACCGGTACTAGCCCACCCAGTGCTTCAAGACCTGTTCAAACTGGAGGTCGACGCCTCAGGATATGCAGTGGGAGCTGTACTACTACAGTGAAAAGCTGACGGAAAGAAGCATCTGATAGGCTACTATTCCGCAACACTTTCCGAAGTGGAAAGGAACTACAACATCTATGACCTAGAATTGCTTGCAATAGTCAAAGCTCTACACAATTGGAGACCACTGCTGGTGGGAGCCCCCCACAAGATCAAAATCTTTTCCGATCACCTCAACCTACAGTACTGGAAGACACCGCAAAAGATTAGCAGGCGGGTGGCAAGGGAAGTACTGGAGCTATCAGAATACAACTTTGAGATTCACCACATCAAGGGAAGGAACAATGGTCATGCCAACGCCCTATCAAGATGACCGGACTACGACCAAGGAACTGCTGACAATAAACAAGTGGTTGTGCTGCCCCCAGAAGTCTTCGTAAAAGTGACCAACACGGCCAGGACCCTCACCATTAACCCAAACCTCCAGCAACCTCAGCATCAGCAAGACGAAAAGACAATCAAGCAATGGGTAGATCCCTACAAACTAAAGAAGATCGATGGAGAGTAGTATGAGAGTGGTATAAGGACAGCAGGTTTGTGATCACAGGACCCATCTCCACACAATGAGTGCTAATACACGACCATCACGACCTGCCCATCCACGGACATCCGGGAATCACAAGGACACAACGAATCATGGAGCGACACTACTGGTGGCCCCGCCTACAAAAAGACGTGTACGAATACGTACAAGGGTGCACCGAATGTCAGCGGAACAAAGTCAATACACGCCCCATTCGAGCGGCATTACATCCCATCACGCCCATCCTGGACACCACCCTGTTTCAAACAGTGGCAGTAGACTTCATCACCAAGCTACCAGTATCGGAAAAATACGATAGCATCCTCACGATCACTGACCATGACTGCAGCAAGGCCTCCATCTTTGTACCATGTAAGGAGGAAATCACGGCCAAGGAGACAGCAATCCTGTACGTGAACCATGTCTTCAAACGCTTTGGATTACCGCGGAAAGTTATTAGTGACTGAGACCCACAATTCACGTCAAAGTTCATGCGAGAAGTATGTTGGATTTTGGGTGTCCAACAGAATGTGTCGACAGCCTATCACCCACACACCGATGGACAATTGGAGAGGACAAATCAGTGGCTGGAACAGTATCTACGCTTCTGGGTAAACAAGCAACAGGACAACTGGACCTCTTATCTACCCATAGCAGAATTTGCGCACAACAATTGGCCTCATGAACACACCAAACAGTCGCCCTTCCAACTTCTGATGGGGTACAACCCACATGCTGATTGGACCGATAAGCCATCCCCAATACCACAGGTAACCACAAGGCTGACACAGCTCAAAGAAGCTAGGGAAGAAGTGCAACGCCTCATGAAAAAGGCACAGGAAGCATGGGTATGCAACAAAGATACGCCCAAGTTCAAAACCGGCGACCTTGTGTGGCTAGAAGGACGGCACCTTTGAACCAATCAACCTACGGCGAAATTAGCGGCGTGACGCCACGGACCTTTTCGGGTGACACAGGTGATGTCTCCTTGTAATTATCAATTGGAACTTCCCACACAGTGGAGAATCCACCCAGTGTTTCACATCAATCTTCTCACGCCGTACAAGCAAACCCCCCTGCATGGGGAAAGCTTCACACGACCACCGCCCGAACTGATTGATGGAGAAGAAGAATATGAAGTTGAAGCAATTCTAGACACACGGCACTTCAGCAGGGGAAGACGGCTACAATACCTCATCAAGTGGAAAGGGTACCCAGACTTGGAGAATCAGTGGGTCAACAAGGATGACATATTCGCACCAGAAGCGCTGTGACTATCAGGAATCTCAAGCGCGGAGGATAAAAAATAAAAGGAGGGACGAAACAGTAGAAGAAAGTCATCCCCTCTTCCTTCGCTCCACTCATACTCATACTCACATGCCCACTTCTCCCCTGCGACATGTTACACAAGCGGCACTCCTTGACTCCCTCGCACAGGACGCCTGTGCCCTACTGGAAGAGGACAACGTCACTGAAGTTCCCAACACCCAGCTCACGCCCTACACACCCCTTAGACAGTCAGAGGGCCCTATCACTGCACAAGAATGGGCGCATGTCATCGCCCAATTCCCAGATCCTACTCAATACCCCGACAACAAGCAAGCAGTCGTCCACATCTTCCAAAATGATGCTGGTGAGCGTGAACCCATCGCCGCCATCCCCCCAAGTGACAACCTCATCGGTGTTCGTGGAATTTTCCCATGCAACGACGAGCGTTCAAACGCTGATGGAGTATGAGTTGGAGGGTTGGAGGAAGGTAGCGGCAGCATGGCAGAAGGAACAACTCGACTCAGCAGCGGCCCAACTGAGGGAGATGCGAGAGCAACAGGAGCGATGGCAGCTGCTGAGGCTGGCCATGGTGACGACGATTACTACCCGGTGAGACACACCTTCCTTCGAACGAAGCGCGACCCTACTAATCCCCTCATCACACCCTGGCTCATCTACACCGATGGGTCCCCCATGTATCGAGGACGTGTGCGCGTACCCAGCGCCGCAGACCACCATCCGTTCACCACCACCGATGACCCAGTGCACGTCATTGCGCCTGAAGGGTTCAGGGCAAATCGACGACCCCATCATATTATGTACCCCATCACCAGGCCCAACAGCGTCGAGAGGGATGCATCACATGTCCAGATAATCGGAGGGGTGGATCCATTGATCCTAGGGGTTATACCAGGTTCACCACACGTTTATGGCAAACCCCTCTACGCAGAACCACATGTGTCGGCTGCACTCTGACCCACCTATCCACACGAAGATCTGGTGATCTTTGCGGCCAATAAGGTCACTGACCACGCCCTCAACCGCATCAATGACGAAACCCTCACAGCCAAGGTGATGCGCTACCACATGGCGAGCTACAAACTCGATCGGCTACATGCCAGGGTGAGTCAGCTTCACACTATGATCGTAAGCACACAAGACGACAAGCGCAACTGTATCTACCAATTGGAGCGTGCCACTGTGTTGGAATGCATTGCTGATGAACAGAGGGACTGGCCAGCTTGTGACTTTCGGTGAGTCGGGAGTCTCACGCTGAAAAGGGGGTGATGTTACGTCTTGACTCGTGGACCCTTACTGTACCGGTTGCGATTATGGCTGTAAGGTATGTTAGTTGCAGACTTAGGAGTTTACGATGTAGTACGATAGGCGATTGGGCACAATTGCTGACTGAGGACTAATACTAGTAGTAGTAGTATTAGGATTGAGCTACTTATGCAATATGTTGGACACTAGTTTACAGTGACTCATGGCAGCACTTGAAAGCCTGCCTGACTTGTATTTAAGATAGTCGTGGAAGACCAAGATACACCATCTTGGTCTTCTTGAATCGTCACTTCCTGTCTCATATCTTCTCTTTCCTTCTCGATCTCTCTATCGCACTCAAAGTAGCTTTTCAACTCTCGATTCAGTATACGACTTGTCGGTGTGCCTTCACGCATTCACTAAGACAAGAACACAGACCTCTGAGTCATCGTGCCAGTTTGCTAAGTCTGTTACTGCCTCTACGAGCTCAAGTTGAGCTGATGTCATGACGACGTTACATATTTCATAGCAATAAGACAACAGACATCTTCGCTTGATACTTGTGTGATCCAGAATCTCCAGAACCCATGCCCCTGCTAGGGTGTAACAATGTTCTCATCTTGTCTTGAATCTAGCAACTAGTTTGTCCCCTCTCGCAGATAGCCTGCTCCCAGTCCTCCCTTCTGATCACTATCTAAGTTCACTAGCTACAGGGGTTCTCTCAGCTCGAACCCTCAAACCTTAGCTGGGCTTCTCCCATCCGGCTTCTCAAAGTCTTCTCTAGGTTCTGTTTAGAACCTTCACTCAGCCTCAGACAGTCCTCCTAGTCCCCTTGCCGATCCCCAAGTCACTGGAACCCCCCAGTTTCCCTACTGATCCCCAAGTCACCTGGACCCTTGCCAGGGTTGTGACAGTGTGGTTGGGGTGACAGTTGTAGGGTATTGGTGGTTTGTTTGTTGGGTCAGAGTTGGGGTCGGGCTTCTGGGGGGGTTGTGGGTGTCTGCTGGCATTGTTGGCTTGTGCAGACTGGGGTTGTGTTCTTGGGTGGTGGTGGGGGAGTTGTTCTAGTCACAGGCTGTTGAGAGTGTATGTAGATGTTGGTTGGTTGGGCTCTGGTCAGTGGATTAGTCAGTTGGTCGCTTGATGCTGTTAGGGGGGGCAGGTTGGTAGCATTCTCCCTCAGGTCTCTCTGTCTTTTGTTGGCTCTCTGGGCCACATAGTGGTTGTGAGGGTATTTATTGTTACAGGGGGCCAGTGGTATTCAAGGACTGGGATAGGGCTCATCTGCCATTGCAGCTCACTCTTGGTCCTAGTCCGTCCTTGCCCCGGCTTTGCCGTGGGAATTCCGTCCCCTGGTGGTGGTTACAGTTCAAGGAGCCCCCACGGCGCTGAAGCTTGTCTGATTATAATCTATGTAAGCTCTTTTGATTTTGGTAAGCACATAAAAAAATTTATCTTTATTTTCTGATGCCACGGCATTCTTGTTGATTGAACTTTTCCAACCCGCTTCATCTTTCAATCTTACGGAACAATGGATAGAGCATCCTATTGGCTTTGACGAGCGATATGGTGGCGCCGGGAAGGCCTTCCGAAATGAAGCCGCGAGGATCCGGAACAGATGAGTCGTCAGAGAGCCACATGTCTGCCGAGTTGTTGGTCCTCTGCAATGCTTAATATTGTGATGGTCACAGTTAGAGCAGGACAAGATTCGGTCTTAGTCGAACCTCGGAGGCTATCAGCAAGTCCCGCCAACCCGATTAGCCCGTTGACATCACACCAGCAATTAGTTAAAGGCCAACCCAAGTCTTTCGGGGCTCTAGCTTTCTAAACCAGCAGAATCCACCTTTACATCCTTCTCGCTAGGCGGATACAATGCGACGGCGGACCTTGACGTCTCTCCCAGAGGAACTGCTGGTTAAGATCATGGAAGTTGGCGATGGGCAATCGGTACTAGCTTGCTCAAACGTGTGTTTCCTTCCCTGCTCCCTGAACAGCACCAGAAACTAACTATTGCCAAATAGACTTGTCAAACACTACGGAATGTCATCTCTAATACCTCAAATCTCGAATATCAGCTGGTTCTTGTTTCTACAGGAATGCGAGACTCAATGGGAAAGGATGGCCCTCTTTTACAGATAGACCGATTGCGTCTGTTGGGAAAATACATGTTTTCATGGCGCAATCTTCGGTGGTCGGAAAGTGCCGCGATACCCTTGCTCATAGGGTGGCAGGGGCCTATTGCAGTGTCGGGCAATGTCCTGGTATTTCGTAGACCACATCAAGGTATAGATACCTCAAGGGAGCTCCTGTGCCTCCGTACTCCGTCCAAACTACGTGGGGTCGATGCGGGTTATTGGAGACTAACATTGCCTGCAGAAGCTAGGGACATGTGTGTCGATGCTCTCCAAGATTTGCTCATATATCAATGCCCGTACGTTGACTTCTACTAGCATATCCCCTTTCAAAATCGTTTTTTCTTTCCTAGCGACAGCAGTCTTCATGTGAGGAAACTTTCGACGGGAGGACCACATCCGGCGGTAAACCACGAGGGCACGGTCTTTCCTCCCGATGGTTGGAGGTCCCACCCAGACTCTCCCCGCGTCTGCGGTACCCATGTCGCCGTCACCTCAGATCAAGGGTTGTACATCTCTGCATGGGACTGGAAGTCCGGCGCTCACGTGTCCGAGTTTGTGAGTCGGTGTTTCGGTCTCCCTTGGTAATGGGATCGTCTGATCATCGATTCGCCCTTCCCAGCTGGCTACTGCGCAGCAGCCGTCTTTCGAGTTTCTGGACGAAAATCATATTGTGTTTCCAGGTTCCGACGATCGTCAACTCTGCGTCTACAATATCCAGGACTTCCCTTCCTTTCGCACAAAGCCCTCCACAAGCGAGCAGGTGCGTTGCTGCCAGGTCACCATCCCACCCTGCGGCCGCCAAGGGCTCCCGAAGCGCATCCACTTCAAGTGTAACACCCTCAGCACGGGTGAGTCTGCTGGCAGCCCGTTCTGTATGGACCCCGCGCAGCGGCTCCTCGTCGTGCAGGTCACGACACCAGCGACTCAAGGAGGAGAGCGCGGGGAGGAAACGGTTGAGTTGTACCTCTCCGTGAGTGCACTACTCAGCTGTGTCAAGGCAATACGTGTGCCCGTAGTCGGGCAGGTCACACATCCGAACGCGTCGGACGTGGCGCGAGTCCTGCGCGCAACAGCCCCACATTTCGTCCTCCCGTCCGTTGTGCACCCCTCCTGCTTCAACGTGTGCGGCATGCGCGCGACCTTCTCGCGACCCACGTGGCACAAGGGCCAGCTCGTCCTTCGTGTAGCTGACTTCCAAGCGGGACGCATCGCGCGTAGCCATGATCTTCTCCCTGAGGCACCGCGGAGAGTGACTAAAGTCTATCCTTCCGAAGATGCGACGGAACCTGATGGAGGCCGTCCCAGCGGTCGGATCAGACAGGCACCTCGCGGAAGCGGTGTTGCGTGCGGGGCCGCCGCGGATGAAGGGAGCGCAAGCCATACAGTAGCGGTGAAAAATGCCCGGCCGGCGCAGCGATACTTCGAAAGGTCCGTTCCTCTACCTTGGTCGATGGGGGTGGACAGCGGCCAGTCCGTTTCGTCTGTTCTATGCGAAGACGCTATACTATTGTTCCAGGTACGTGATATGCACGTCAGATCCGGCAAGCTCTGAATTAGGTCGCTGACGCCTCTATGTGACCAGCTAATCCCTAAACGAAATATCATAGCAGACGCGTACTGTTATGTGTTCTAAGAGTCTCGATCACGCGCGGCGCAACGGAAGTTTATCTTTGTGTAATTTTACTTGTGCAGGTATCTTGTTACGCAATCTGTGTTATACGAGAGCGGGAAATCAATGATTATGTTCGTCCATCCGGTGCCGTGATAATAGTCGCCGACCCTGCTATACAGTAGATACAATGTTGAGCATCGGGCGTTGTAGTACCCTAATTCCGATACGGGAGTCGAACCCTAATTTAGTACTTGGACTCGAAGTGGTCTGGGTCGCCTAGCCCACCCTTCATCGAGCTTCATCATTCCGGTTCGGACATCAGCGTTTCTCCAGCCATTGTCGCAAAATCCCGGAGCACCTTATAATCGAACCGGCTTATAATTAAGATTGTAAGGTAATTTCAAGGCATTATTAAGGTCTTAAAAGCACATTAGAAGCACGTTGCTTGTAATTATAAATATCATAAGACTTACCAACAATTACAAGCTATCATAAGACTATCATAAGGGAGACAACGTATTATAATAAAGTCGCACGATTGAGAAGGTACATTATAATCAAATTATAATTGCCAGAGGGCCCTCAGAATTCTTTGAACGTCTCGTTGTTTCTGCCGCCGAGATTGGCGTGCTATATATTACGACGGACGTGATGGCAATCATCCAAACTTGGATTACTTGCATGTCCTCATCACAACGTGTTTTCGATATACAGCTAATACTGTCGTTGCTCTAGAAATATTACTGATGTCGCTGCTTTTGTAGATAAGGAGGCCGGTGTCCTGGGTAGGCAAAGGGCTGGGGAGAAGAAACGTACGGCGAGAAACAAGACCATGGCCACCACTAGCCGAGAGAAAGAGCCGGAGAATAGAGCGGTAGAGGTGCGCGAGCGGAAAACAAATTTGGCCGAGTTCTTGAAGGAGCTCGTAGATAGGTACACGCTTTGTTCGTTGAGATCGGTTGGTTTTCCTACATGAGCAATTCCATCGCGTTTTCGTGAACCGTTATCGTGATCTGGACCCATCTATTCGTGCGGAGTGCGTTCGTTCCATCGGTTTATGGTTCAAAAATACCCTGGCCACTTCCTTGACGGCACGTATCTTCGCTACGTCGGGTGAGTCCTCTCGGATTCTAATACTTAAGTCCGTCTGGAGGCTGTCAAATCACTCTCTGGCGTCTACGAGAACACGGACTACATCGGATCCATACAGACCTTCACAGAACGATTCAAGCCTCGTCTTGTCGAGATGGCGGCGTGGGACATGGAGCTCGCTGTTCACGTTGCTGTCATCGGTGCTGTCGCTGCGCGTCGACTACTCGAGGATGAACAGCGCGAGAAACTGCGCATACTTGTTTTTGATGAAGACGCCAAGGTCCGCAGGGCTGTTAGTGAGTTCGTCAGAGGCGTGTGGGCCGAAATCGTTGAAGAGATGCTGGGGAATGGCAAGGGCAAGCAGGAGCGCACACGCGCAGGGGTCGAGGCGACAAAAAAGTCGAAGTTAGTAATAAGCGGACGTTGGCGCTGCGCGCGGTTTCCCGACTAGACGAGCGCCAACCATCGTCGGTTTTCCTTCGTCAACCACTGATCATGAACCCCTCGAATACACGTAAACGAGAGCAGCTCCCGGACACCCCGCGAAAGCGTCGACGGATCGTGTTGAACGTCGGTGAGTACTCGCACTCGAATCTGCAGGGAAGGCGAATTGGCTGACTCGAACCTCGCCTAAGTGGACCCTGGTCCTGTTGCTCCTGCGGCCCTCCCGCCGCCGGCGCCGCCCCCCACCCCAGTTCAAGAAACCGACCCGCCCCGAGGCGATTCTCCGTGCGGATGTTCGATCTGCGCCCGTGCCGGAGCGCAACAATAGGTGGGTCTTCTGCGCTTGCCTGCTGTCCCAGGCTGACTCTCCCTCCATCAATTTGACGACTCCTGCGCGTCAGATCTGCGTACGCGTTCGCGGGCAGCAGGAATGGGGAATAACAACCCTTAGCAATAGTATAGTGAAGTTGGATTGTTCGTAGTTGGATGGAATGCGCACGCGTTTGGGTGTCTTTATGGTTTCTGCCTCCCTGTGAGGTACCCCCCTTTACGCCTGGCTCAGATGTGTTCTCGTTGATGTGCGGTGACGTTCGATCAGTTCCTGCGGAAACTGCGTGCGTGCTCGCGAAAGGTTGTCTGGGAGGAGGCGGTATGTTACGTGGGGTGTTGATTGTTAGCACTGTCGACACGTTCCGTGGCAAAATGTACCTCTTTGCGGGATTGGGCTAGCTCGTGTTCTAGTTCCGCGCACAACTGGCTAAGATCCGCGTTCGCCACGCTTAATTTGGCGACTTCGGCAGTGTACCTCGCCTGATGGCTTCAAGGACACGCTCGGCAAACTCACCGCGAGCGTCACGGAGGCCAAGGAGGTACCGCCAGATATCCCGTGAGACGGCGGAGCGTGTGGGGTACCAGCGGGACTCGGCGTGGACCCCCCAATTCTGATGAATGCTAGCAGACGTGATGCGGCATCTCGTATGGCCTTCTGCACGTTCTTGCAGAGTTGGCGTATCTTGGGCTTCTGCTTACCATCGGAGAAATCTCTGGCGGCGGCTGGTCTCAATACCCTAAGAGCACGATTGCGAACTTGGTTGTCGTTCTGCGCAAGTTTTCATCAATGACGATGACCACTTAGATCGATTTTTCATTACTGTCGACAAGAGAGTGGCTATTTCGGTTCAGAACAATTAAACAACTAACCGGTGAAAGCATACCGTGACGAAAGCATCAGCCAATGAAATATGAAATGGATAAATGAGTCTTACCTTGTACATTAGTCTCCGATGTAGTAGTCCTAAGAGGGGAATAAGCCAAATGGGATCAGATGGAATATAATTGCGAATACATTGCCGTCCGAATATTTCGTTACAACGAATGAATAGGTCGCCGCTGTGGTCAACGACATCCATCACGAAGTAGTCGCCAGACATATTATCGAAGGTTTGAATGAGTGGCGCACCACGCACAATTGACTGCGCAAAAAAGAACTCTGTTGATGACTTGGAGCGGAGACGACGAAGCCTCAAATTGACATCCTTGGACCGTGGTTGGCTTGCGGCGTCAAGGGGGCGCACCAGGCAAATAGGGAATGTATAATCTGCGACTGAGGTGGTGAATATAAACAGAAGCTCCGCAAAAATGAACCCATTTGTTGTCTTGAGAATAACGAAATCGCGTCTCTCGAGGCCATGGAATCGCGGGCTACAATATAGGTAGTCCAGGTATTGTTTCCAGTCGACCATCGATTCATAACATACTTTCATCGACCTGTATTCCGTGATCTTAAAAGGCTATGAGCCAAAATACCAGATTAGATGCGAAACTCACCTTGTCTTCAGCCTGAAATTCAACGCGCATACAGCCTGGTGCAAAAGTGAAGTCATACAATGGCATTGTGTTAGTCAACCATGCCGCGAGCCTCACACGGAAGTTCCTGAAAGTCTTATTTTGAACCCCCAGGGCTTCAAGAGCCCCAAATGTGACAGGAGACTGTCGTGATCGCAAAATAACAGCCCCGGCATCGAACGTCGACCTTCTCTTTTGACATGATGGACCATCTTGTACTGGGGGTTCTACGGAGGAACCAATATCTTGTTCCTGAGTGCTCCCCAAAGCGTCGCATCCAATGTCATCATCGTTCGTCGCCGCCTCACGTATAGCCGCGTCGAGTTCGTTGATTTGTTCCCGAATCAACACCGCAATGAGCAAAGTGTGTTCGTGTTTTAAGATCTATTTTTGAGAGATCATCACAAATTGAATAGATAAAGATAAGGTATGCGACGAACCTGAGATGCAACACGCTTGAAATTGGTCCGATTTAAGTACAGCTTCCTGAGGAAGCCGTGCATCTTCTCGTTTGGCTTCGTATTGTAGTTACGTGAGGTACCTTTCGCTTCGATATCGTCGAAGCTGTGGACCAACGCGTGCATCTTGGGGAAGTTCCAGCTTTTGGCTGTGGTTTTACTCTGCGGATCCTCCTCCAATTTATTACATAATTCGGTATACTCCTGCTAAATAGATCAGTACCACCGGATCATCAAAAGAGATTGAGTACCTTCATGAGGGTCCCGAACCTCTCTAGTTCGCTCCGCCCAGCCAGAATCGTCTCCTCCGTGTGTACCTCTAAAGATAGAAGTAAATCCAAGATGGAAAAACTTCGCAGGCAGAGTAGTAACTTCCACTCTTCTTTATCTTTGTCCGGGGGAAAAAGGTTGTGTGCAGCAAAGACCACAACCTGAGTTTGTCAGTCGATGAGATGAGGCCGCATATAATTGACACACCTTGGATATATCCTCGTTCTTCCCACCGTCTGTAAAATCCACATGCATCACTTCAGAAAAGTGATTTAGACCACGCCAGCGGGGCGCGAGATTGAACCTGAGGGAGTGGAGTGAAGTTAGCGCTGGGACATTGACTTGTATGAGACGGGAAATAGTATAGTACTGTTGTTCGAGTTTCGTTGCGGCAGCGCGGCCTATTAGGGTATCCTTAAAGAGACCCTTGAACCTCTTCCATAAATGATTCCCGAATATGCCATTATTGTTCGCGTGAAGCCTGTCAAATGATAACGCGCGATATGGGTCGGAATTGTTGACATGCCAGAACACATTCTAGACCCACCGTTACACATAATTAATGGACAAAATAATCATGAGACTCACATCGACATCACGAATCCCATATCTAGAGAAATGGTGCTCGCGACCCCTCTTGTCGAAGGTTCTCCCTTCTTCAATAAGTTCCCGCATCCGTTCCGTTGTCCTCAGTGGCCAAGTTTGTGAGACGTCAGCGAGCTGGTGGTCGGGGACGAAACAAATCGGGCAGGGCATTTTTCCACGAGTACCCCGGATTAGAGACATAACGCACCTAATACATTGGGGTCAGTCAATTCAGGCGGTGACAGAGAATAAAATATGTATTACTGTTCTTCATAGTCGGCAGATAATGTGATGACGCCAGGGAAAAATTGCTGTTGGGTGCCATCAGCGCACTGAAGCCAGCAGCCCACCTTAGATTTGTCGACAATGGATTCGATTATGTAGTAAAATGCACGATGCCAGACCTCGCGTTTGAAGTTGGTGAATTCGGTCTTCCCAGAGCCCTCTGCAGTTTCCCGGATCTAGAATGAGTGTTACGGTGCAATATCAGATACTTATTAACCAGAGAACTTACATCCGGCAACCACCCGACAATGCGCCCACCGCCAACGCCGCTATTGCGATTCCGAATCTCAGCTGGTAGATTCGCGCAGCGAGCGATCACTGGGTAAGCCTTTTCTGTGCCGAAGCTTGACAGCTTCGACTTATCCGCATAAAGGATGAAGCATAGCGGGCGCGCACCCTTGGGGATCCCGGACTACAACGATAATTTGTTCAACAACAAAAAAGGTATACGGACTCGACTGTTACAAGGGATAAATAGTAATATGCGTACTTGAAAGTTCCAGAACGAGCCCGCGGTCCAAGGCTCGTCATATACACGAGAGATATTCTCCCCGTCGTGCTTAAAAACCTTCTGCGCGTCCCATTCGAAATATTGGGTCAATTGCGGGTCCATGATGAGGTCGACTGCCCAGTCCCATAGTGGACGATAAGGTATCTCAAACGTCCGATCCACACCATCGTAAGGGACTGAAATATTGCAGAAATCAAACTAGACCTTGAAAATATTAGTGACTAAACTTCAGTAGAATTCCTGCGCTTACAGCGGTCAGTTGAAGCGATGCGCGCTCCCACGCACCCCGAATGTCAGAGTAATTTGAGAAGGTAAGTTTACCCTTGCCCTCGATACAGAGTCTGACAACTTCAATGAGACGCTCAGTGCGATCCTTGTTCATCCCGGCCTCCATGAGAACCTCCGAGAACAGGAAGTCTTCGCGCGTTTGAAAGAATGGACGCCATGGCTCGGCCTTAGGGGGACTGGGACGTTTGCGTTTGCAGCTGTTATCGCCAGGACCTTGTGGCGCTCGTCCACTATTTGGATGGTATTCGATTGTAAATGCGGGGGGTCTCGCAGGGGGGCCAGTCGTCATTGTGACAGAAGGGGGTGTCGGTTCACGCACTGGGTGGGTGATCACATCAACCAATAGGTAGGAAGATCGAAATACTACGTACCTGCTGTTTCAAAGCCCGCATCAAAGTCCATCGGGTCGGCAGCAATGAAGTCAAAGGTTTGGGGTTCGTCTGGAATGGCGACACCTGGGGCTGAAAACTCTGGATCGTCGGTCAGTATATCAAATATGATATGGTGTGTCCATCACGTACCATCGTGACCTGCCTCTAGTGTGCGAAGTCTCCTCTCCCGGGTCTTCGCGTAGTTTATTTCCCCCTGGCGTTCCCTTCGTTCTCTCTCACATTTCTTAATATGGGCTGGAAGATTCTGGGCGCGAAATGAAACGCGACATAATTGACATTTCTTTACCTTGCTCGGGGATTGACTCGCTTTTGGCATAAGTAGAGGGAGTAGAGCAAAGAGTAGGAATGGTGGGCGGTCAGAGAAAGTGATAATATAGTTATTACAGTAAGCGTGGGAGATCAACAAAGACCAATATTACGTCGAATAACACCAGCCAATATTGTCTCATCATTATTAATCACTTCCACGCCAATCCAGCACCTGCCCCGTGCTGCGTTTAATTGGACCATTGTAGGTGCGTCGTGACTATTCTTTTAATTGATTGTGATTATCTGACTTTCCATGTAATCATTCTAGATAAAGCTGGTCGTCTTCACGAGCACACCAGAATCGACAATCTCAATTGGGTACCAGGACAAGTTCGGGACTTTGTCCAACGGCGCAAACCCAATGTTACTGCGATCGGGGGTTTTACGTGGCTACCCCCAGGTTGTCTTCACAAGCTTTGGGAAGCGACGCTAATACATCAGCTGATTCAGAGGACGGAACTTTTGTCAACCCCAGTGACACTCGCTGCCAGGAATTTTCCCGTATCGCTACCACCTATGTCTCCGATGAGGTCGCACACAAGTATCAGCACAGTAACCATGTAGCCGACGAACTCGCGTCCTTTTCCCCTATCATGAGGTACTGTACCGATCTTACTATCAGCACCTCCTTCGCTATTACATTCGTTCTAGGTTGGACCATTCCTTGGACCGAGCCGAGATCTTAACTGGAGACGTGCCCAGATATCAACGTAAGTATGTCTATTAATACTTGTGTGCTGCACCCCCGATCTCCGTTTACCAGGTGGCTTTGTACGTGGACAGTGGACAGGGTCTCTCGGCTGAATTTTTTTATTTGGGGGTTGAGAGTCCATTATAAGGATTATAAGGTAGTCGCATAGCTAATCCACTGATCTTCACCCCCCTCTCGACTTGCAGAACTTTTTTACATGGCTTCCGATGACTCTGATTCGTCCTCTTCACGACGTGGTCCCTACGGTTCAGACCTGGAAGACAACGAGGTCAATTCGGCGCGGACGTCTACGGTGTCGACACTTCCGCCCAACCTTTCGAATCAGCAATTGCATGAGGTCAGTCATATGAATTTAGTCTCGTGTCGTTTCTTACGCTAATTTGACTCACCTCTACTAGATGCTCAAAGCCAGCCAGATTCATCAGCAAATGCTCGGCAATGAGTTGAAGGCACTAAGAATCAACTACGAAGAACTGGAAGAGGTGAACAAGTCCACGAAAACCTCAAGAGCTGCGAGGGGGTCGTTGGAGGGGGAGTCGAGGGAGATATCGCTTGCCGGGGGTAGGTTTTCCGTAGTCGGCGAGCTCTGGGTTAAAAAAACCACGCTCGGAATCCCTTTCCCTGAACACCTTGACCCACTCGATCCCTCACGCTACAACGATCCTGCTGGTGGTTCTGAAGCGCGTGGTGTAATCGCCGAGTTGTACAGGGACCTTAAGCCACATCTCCGGTTGGCACTTGCGGACCCTGATCGAAGCATGACGTTCAAGAACATTGTAAGTTTTCGAATTTTCTCCTGGCGCATCTGATTAATTTGCTGCGGTGTAGTTTCTCAAGCAATTGGATCAAGAACGTGCAAATTCAGCACATGCAGTGCGCGCCTATGCGCCCCGTTTCTTCGACGGCCTCAACCTCAGCTCGGCTCTGTTTGCCAGGAACTTTGATCGCACGACTTCTCCGGAGCTTCAAAAGCTCCTCGGAAGTCCAGCAAAACCCGGCATGACATATGCGCCCTTTCCACGGCTCATTTTCCCCGACTATGATGTCAGCAGCCACCGCCCATACCGGTCTATGGTACTTGTAAAAGTGCGTACGGTGGCCTGAGTTTCATAGCCGTATAAACCACTGACACGTTTTTTTTAGTTCCTTAAACTCATTTTTTATGGGCCCTCATCAATCGATGGTGAGGCCGCTGCGAAACGCTTGACAAAGGGAGTGATCTGGGGCGTCGATTCGGCCACTCCGGGAATGATTGCAATGGCAGCCACCCTGGTAAGTAATGAGCGTTTGTATCTAGTGCCTTCCTTTGCTAACTTGATAATGTAGCTCACGTACGCGTGCAGCCCGGACCAATCTTTTTCAGAGAGGACGTTGGGACCAAGCCGCATTCCATGGGGGCAGTGTTTTAACTGCCATAAACGTGCTATCCTCAGTTTTCCTGCTACGCATCGCAAAGACCTACTTTCCTGGTACGACAAGGTACTCTTCGGGAAGGATCCGGATTCTACAGAGTCGTCATCATCAGATAATTCGGGGCCTAGCACGCGCAACGGCTATGCCAATGACTCGGACATCACAGACCTAGTCAGTTGTCTCGGCCAAGCAAAAGTTCACTCTCCAGCAATTCAACCCGACCCACTACCATTGACAGTCCCTCGTAGCCCGTCCCCTGCCCCATCTTCTGGCCAGATGGAGCGGCTTGAGCCCGAGAAAGTTGCAGAGGCTAATGAGCCGCAGAATGTGGTGCGGACTAACAAGCCCACCACTCGCAAGCCGAGGAGGAAAAATACCAAGAAATGATATTACTAGTATAGATACATTCGTGTTCTTTCCCTACGACGTCCGTATATTTTTCGAATCGACGACAATTGATTTCTTTCTGGCAACGGTTAGTTTTCTGGTCACGTGATCAGAAAGTTGGAATTAAGACGTCTGAGTCGCGTCTGTTCTCTTTCTCTTATTACCTTGATCACCATTGACACTCCCTTCTTCTCCAGCCTCGCCATCGACGTCAACTCCCCCCGTCACTGGTCCGGCGTCCAGCATCTTATCCACCTTCTGAATCCCCGTGCTGGACTCGGAGCACATGATACAATGTAAGCTTGTCGCTTTGCCATTGACACCCCTCCAGCGCTATACTGTCAATGTTCGCGGCCTCATCTCTTGGGACATGCACGTCGACTGGGTCTTGACACGAACGTTTCCGGTATTTAATTTCTTTGCTAAACTTACCGTGAGATTAGTTTTACTGACTAGTCGTCCCCCTGGACCGTCGCACCTACCTACACCGCGAAATCAAGTCTGCCACCAATACCCCTCCCAACCGCCGACGCTGAGGGCTCAACGACGGGCCGCGTGCACAAGAGCGTCAACTACGCCGAGCCAAAGCTCAACACGTGCGTTATCCCATTACACCCCTCAGCTCTCCTGACTCCTTATAACAGAAGATGCGCAAACCTGACCCGTAACCGCGCCCGCAGACATCCCCACAGTCACGGAGCGGCGGCGTAAATCGCACCCGTGCCTGCCTGTGGACGACGATGAGGAGAGCGATGGCGCACAGGCGGACGAGGAGCCCCTCGCGGGATCGAGGGTGCGTGCGGGCCTGGCGAACGTCGATGCGCGTCGGCGGAGTGCGGTAGTCACCGCCTCGCGGTGGTCTCTCCCCGTCGCAAGCCAGGTATGTCTCGCAAGCTTCCGGTCACCTTCGCCGCCGTTGCTAATGGCGCTCCCGATACCTCGACACTGTCCGCGGGTCACGCAAGCTATCACGTCGCCGTCACATCCGATCCTCATTAGACATTCCCTACAACACAGCATCAGGGTACACGCAAGCCACCACGACCGCATGTGTCTAATAATTATTGTGCGTAGTTTGATGGGAGATTAATAAAAGGGGATTAGAATATAAGACGAAAATAATAATAGTTTGAATATCGGTAAGAGAATAAGAAGGAAGATAAGACGGGCAATAAGAAAGAAGATAATTACAGTATTCTTATAATGTATATTATATTTATAATGTCTATTATAATCTTATTGTGATTTATAATCAGGCGATCGATCTGGTAATACCGCGTGTTCCTTTTAATAAATTCCGAGGTCTTATGATTGATTATAGTGCAACTGACAGATCTGACAAGCGAATTATAAAGTTGTTTATAAGAACTCACGATCTCTTAGATGAGTTATAAGGTTTGGGTGACATTATATCACATTATGTCATTATAATTTATTATAAACCGCCGCCCGAATTTTGCGACAATTTCCCGCAACCCAGTGTAAACACCAATCGAAAAAGGACCTTCGAACTTCTTGACCCACTTTCTTTTTTTTCAGACCCTCTTCGCGACTGACTAACTTACATTCGCCTGAGCCAGGTACGGTATTTTTGAGTGGGGTCCCGGGATGGCAATTACCGAAACGCTGACTCTGGGTCTACCCACGGCCAGCCAGGCCCAAACTCTGGAACGAAGGGACAAGCCGTAAACCCGATGACGAGCATCGGCTGACGAGGTAATTTCTACGTCTTCCAATCCAATCCCCTGAATCAGCTTGTATTAATACCACTTTGGGCTGAGGTCCTCCGAAACGGTGGTCGGGTGCCTGCGGCTGCCACAGCCCATCGGACACCGAGGGGTCGTCGTCTTGGTCGCTGTAGCTACAACCATGAGCCCTAGCAGCACACCGGGATTCGGGGAAGATATTGGCGCCATGGTCTATAGTCGCTGTCGATCTAGATCCCAGTTTCTCCATCCGTTGGGGATCACTGGCTTAAATTGCCCCACCAGAGCTGCTCACTTCGTTCCCCCGATTCCCTTCCACGAACAATCCAGTACGAGATGTCAGTCTCTTCTTCAACCTTCCTCACCCTACCAGTGGAAATCATACTCGCGATCTTGGAGGACTGTGAATACCAGGAGATACTGGCCTGCAAGCTCGTACGTTTGCACATATTTTACTTCTCCACATTTATCCTCACATTCGCCCCGGGAATAGACATGCCGACGCATGTATGATACCATCTCTGGGTCTATTAGCCTTCGCTATTTACTAGAGCTCGCAGCCAATGGCATGCGAGACGACCATCGTTCCTCCCTAGGGAAAGTCCAGCGCTTGAACCTACTCGCGGAACACGAAACCGCGTGGCGCACCTTGTCTTGGTCAGACAACACTTCCATAAGCTCGCTCGACGGCTGGGGAGAACCCGTCTCTGTGTCCGGGAATATCATCGCCTTCCGCAATGCGCGTGCGAAGCCCGACGCGTCCTCTGAAGAACTCCTCTTACTCCGTGCGCCATCGAAACTGCGCAACGTTCAGACGAAACGTTGGGTGGTCCAGCTCCCGCAAGATACCCAGGATGTCTGTATTAGCTCTGCGCAGGATTTGCTCGTATATCGGTGCGGGTATGTCATCGGTCCTTTTCCTCTACACCGTCATTTTCACCAACAGTGGCCATCTAGCACCAAATCATTTCATTTCTGCTCCCTTTCGACAGGAGAAAAGCACCCTCTGGTCCAACACTCCGGCACTTTCGAGGCCTCCAATAGCTGGGGATACCGCGTCGGAAGTATGCGCGTCTATGGAGACAGCTTTGCCATAGCATCTGGGCAAGGCTTGTACATATCGACATGGAACTGGAAGTCCGGAGGGCATGAATCAGATTTCGTGCGTACTTTCGCTCAAATGATGTATGACTATCAACTCAGCTGAGTATACACCAATTAGATGGCGTCGCTCCAACATTCCACCTTTGACTTTTTGGACGAACATCACATCCTATTTCCGAGTTCGATCGATGATAGCATTTATGTATACGACACCCGTGCCATGCCACCAATGAACTCGAGGCGCCAAAAGTCGAAGGGAACGCACTGCTTTGAAATATCCATGCCCAGGTTCTTGGGTAGTCACGCCGCGTGCAGTATCAACCTTCGCTGCAACTCGCTCTCTGTAGGCCAAGACGCGTCGCCTGCCTCATTCCATGCGGACCCCCGTCAGCGCATGGTGACACTGCTGATCACCGCGAGCCCCAACCCGACGGGAGCGCATGGTCATCCGCGTCGAGGACAATGCGAAATGCATGCGAGAGCAAGCGCGCTCCTCGCATGGACGAAGACGCACCCGGCACCGCCAAACGCAAGCGTTGTCGTACCGTGGTCAGCGTGGGGACCCGCAGCCGCGCGGGTCGTCGTGCCACGGGTAGACGACACAACGTTGTGCGCATCCAAGTCCAAGTTCCTCGGAAGTGGCATGCGTGTGATCACTCCGCCGTCCTCGCGCAGCGACGGCACATCCGTCGTCACCGTGATGGACTATCACCCTGCACGCGTCTTTCGCGGCCTCCGAACCGAAAAGCAGCGACGCCACAACAGTCACACATACCGGACCGCTCCGACCCAGATGCATGGGACCGTCGCGGTGGTAGACCCCGAACGGGACAACAGCAAACAAGAACCCACTATCAATTCCAGGTCGCGATCCAAGAGTTTACCTCTCCCTTCTGTGCGCACTCTACCTTCACCCCACAGGTCTCATGAAACTAATTAGCATGACCCCCCAGTTTACCAGCAGTCCTGGCGTACGCGGAATGTCCGTGACAGACGTGATAAAACACCTTGTGTTTGGTGGATGGAACGGCTCTCCACAGCCGAGGGTGCGAGCACCTGCAGTCAAAAAGCTGCAATTTCTTGAAAAGGATATACTGCTCCCTCAAGAACTGCAGCTTGACAATACCCGACCAGTTTTCGATGTGCTGTGCGAAGATGCGGTCATGTTTTATACTGTACGTCAACCTCTGGAGTACCTATCAATTTGCGACTCACGCATCCGTCCTGCAGCTTGTTCCCGGGCGCAACACAATCCAACACGCACATTGGTACACTTTTTAGAAACCTTTACACGTTATACTTCTCAAAGAAAAACTACACAATGCAGCAAAGCGCACTTGCATAATACATAAACTAGAATTGTAGCCCTCATCCACATGCATTACATCCTGTACTATCACTTCACATTCATATCGGTGACAATGCACTATTCATCTTACAATTGCATGCTCTGAAAAGGGCACCAAAATACGTCAAACTCCCAGATATGGTGAGTCGGATGTAAAATGACGTACCCTCCCCCTCCCATGTCCTCTCACGTACTCCTTCCCGTGACCCGGGAGTCCCGAGGCTCCTCTTCCTAACTCCGCATCAGGCTTCTGCACCGCGATGCTGACACGGCGCCCGCGTCCTTGATGCACTCCACATACACCGAAATCTCCCGGGACCGCGGACCTATCTGCCGAAATGTGACCCACGTGACCCGCACCGTCCGAAGGGCGGCTCAAGCGCACGGTAACGCGCGGCGGCGGACTGAATGTCTCCGCGGAAGGCGGCACGGGGTTGTGGTACCGAACGGCACTCGCGTATGCCGCGTCGTGCGGAATGATGTGTGAAGGAGCCTCGACAAGTGGTACTGCACCATATAGCGTCATCGGGTCCGCGGTGATGGGGAACGCAAGCGGGCAGGGCTGCTCGCCAGCGTACGGTGCTCGTATGAAGGGCGTCTGCGGCTGTGGGACGACAGGCGTTGTTGCATGACCTACGGTGGGACGCCCACGCGGTTGCGACATCGGCAGCTTATCCACCTGCGGGTGCTTGAGCGGGCATACTTGAGTCGGGTAGCCGCAGCGCGGCCAGGTTAGGCACGGTGTGTACTTGATATCTATTGGAGAGGATGGCGTGTGAGAACGGGTGAGAGTGTGTGCATGGTGGACGTACAGGGCACGGTGTCCGCAGGGTGGACGAACTTGCATTTGTCGCCAGAGTGTGGGCAGAGGCCTTGGATGTACCCCCAGCAGTGCGCGCTCTGGCTACTGGACGAGCGTACGGCGGTGCCGGGCTCAGCTACGGTGGTCACGGTGCCATTGTGTGAGGGATTATAGTTGCCGCCAACGAGCGTCGTCGAGCTGGGTGTCGACCGACCTGACGAGCCGCGATCCGGCGCAGGCACCCATTCCAACTCGGAATCGTGAATGCTATGTTATTCTATTCAGTCGCGTCATTGCTGTGGAACAGGTGAGAAGCCTACAAGCAGCAATCGTCGCCCCAGGGACACCACCCACGGTTCAAGGTGAAATGCCGGCACGGCGTCGTCTTGTAAGACATATCGACCTTTCGTGGGACAGTGACCGAGGGATTGGGCACTCCGTGAGTGTACGTCGCGACGGCCCCAGGGGGTGTTGCAGAGATAGGCCCTTCATGATTATATCGACCTGTGGGAGATGCATTCTTCGGGATGTGCATAGGAGCGTAAGGAATGGACTGCGTATGTTTCAATCGGGGGGTCGGAGGTGTAGATGGAACTTCAGGCCGTTGGCCACGGGAAGTTTTCGCCAAATTACTCGTCACCGTGGCCGTGGTTCCATTGGTGGTGGGAAGGGCATTAGCCATGGTCGGTGGTATCATTCCCAGAGGTGGGAAGTCCAACGGGTCCAAGTCGAGCTGGGGAATGGGAATAGAGTACTGCTTGCTCATAGCCTGGATCCTAGCCTTCTGCACCTCGACTTGGCTTTCGAGCCACGCGCGATAAAACGCGAGTCCGTCTGTTGCTACGATAATATCAGCCGTTGCACAAAAAATCTTGTGACGAAGACGGATAGATGCACGCGCGATGAGAAAGTAGCTACCTTGGGCCAGAGCATTCGCATCTGAGGTGCCGGACGGAATGGCAGCACTGCAGTTTATATCGCGCGGACCTGGTGCGAGCACTGCGTGTTCGGCAGAGGGACGGGTATCCTGCGCATGGACCTTCCCGTCGCCGCACCAACCGCGCGTGCGTTGTTCGGGGGAGGAGAAATATGCCCTTTTGGGGCCCGGGACTGGCGTCGGAGGCGGGGCAACTGAGCCTTTGAACGAAGTGGAGTAGAAGACATGAGTGGACGTCGAATGTTGGAAGCGACAATTGTTGATCGGACAGTCCTCGCGCGTACCATGTCTACACATTTTAGCTAGAGGGTATAGCATCAGTGTTGTGCGGGCTGGCGCAAAAGTGACGACTCAAACGAACAAATCGGTTTAAACTTGGACTGCATTGTGACAGTAGTTGAAGGGTGTTTCGGGGGGAGATGATAACTGAGAGATTGGAGCAAGGAAATGAGACGGTCGCCCCCATCTTATATAAATGAGCACGAACACAAACGGCCAGGCCACACCTGCCTGTGGTGGGGTCGATTTAGTATGGCAGCTCGCGTGAGGTGGACAGTGACACAAGTGACTGACTTTGACGATTGTGGCTGGCACACCAGATGGCCATTGTTCGCTGGGTGTGGCAAGATTGACACGTGGACAACACAATCTATCAAGAGAACACAGGTTTCGTATCGTGGATAAACGGCAGTTGGGTATCTAGGAAGCAGAGATTCAACCCCATTGCTTGCGCAGCGACGAGGAGGACGCAAGAGGAATGTCTCGGAGGTTGGAAGCAAGGACTCGGAACCGGGTTTCCGAGGCGCGGACCGAGTGTGGACCGAGCTGTCCGGATTATGTAACAATGTGAAGTACCGGTCAAACGCTGACGTCCAACTTGAAGTTGGTTTCTCATTCTAACCTAGCCGCTACGACTGTATATTCAGTTTCGAATTGGTCCCATCAAATTCCTGAGTCCTGAGTCCTGGGGAAAGTCACAGGCTGCAGTTCTACGAGTCCCGTGATTCTAAATATCTGGTGTGCACTGGATACAACTATTGAAAATAAGTGCTGTATATGATCCCTGGGAATTAAGGAAACGAGCCCCATTCTCCTCACAACTCTATGTTCTTGGTGTATCAAAGGCGTGACTTGGGGTAACCCGCGATGACACAGGAACGAGTCGCGTGATGCTCACGGAGTCTTGCCGTCTTGGGCGCTACTACTGGCGGACTCGTCGAGAGAGATTTCTGGGTTCCGGCTCCTCCAACTCGCTAAGCCCTTCTCGAAAGTAGCGTTGTCGAGACCGCGAGGAACTAATTGGAAGGTGACACCTTGGGAAGGCAAGGTATTAAACATCACTCAGATAACTCGGATGTCTGTGAGATAACTCACCTAGGGATTCGACCTCTTTGTTTCGTAACTCATCGTCGAAAAATAACTGAGACACGACAATTCATATAAGAGGGAAGAGAAAACGGCGTGAACTGGCCAAGTTACCATCTCAGAATATGAAATCCCCGTCTTTTTATGCAGTTGTTTGAAATGGGCAATCTTGGAACCTAATCGTAGAGTACCATGTGTTGTGAGTAGTCCGCCGATCAAGTATTGGTTCGGTTCAAGTACCAACGCACCAGGATATATCTCTTTCTGGTCAAAGAACTTGGTAGCAGGCATGACCCGTGATCCATTGTCTCCGGCCTTCGGGGGTACAAGTAGTAGAGAGAGAGCTTGGCGAGCGCTTGACGAATGGTCTGCTATTCAGAGGAGTACATGCTATACGCCATAGAGCACTCACAGAGCAGAAGCCGTCGTCCGAGAGCACGCTGCTATCACGACGCCCGCGGCACGCAATCTATGCAGAATCTGTGGGACGTCATCGTAGAAGGCGACTATGTCACCATATCTAGAGCATCCGACTTAGATATTGCTTTCCAGAACCTGAACAGGACTGGTAGTACTAGGAGGACGTACTTGTCGTGAACTTCATTTAATGTGTCCCCATCACGCTTCAATGAAGCTATAACGGACAAGTGAATGTCAGTGAAATATGCCGGCCCCAGCAAAATTTTGTTGGGTCCCCGCGGAACGTACAGCTAATATGGGTATCGATCCACAATGGCCAGAGGGTATAACTGCATGGAATATATCAGCCGAGCTTACTGGTAAAAACATCGAAGAACTGACTCCAAATCAAATGCAATGAGCTTCGGAAGTCTGTCAATGGTCATCAGATCTCAAGGTGAAGTGGAGAAGAGCGCCCAAAGCGAACAACCTGTCCATGGGACCGTGAGCATTACGATTCCTCCGAGTCATGTCGCCCGATTCGGAATATCACGTGGTTCACGGACCGAGTCCGAAATTGTCAAACGCGTACAATACTGTAACCTGGATTCTCTTTCTCTGACGAGATGGCCAAAGAACCTCTTCTTGATACCAGGAACCCCTGTTACTCTTCCACAGAGTCCGCATCGTCATTCCTCAAGAATATCTCTGGCTCATTCGTTGGCCCACCTGCCTCACGCGAGCAATACCTCCTCTCCTTTTTAGCTCGGCTGGTTTATCCCTCTCCTGGGATCGCAGAAGACCTTATTGCCTCTTCGGGTTTTCTGTTATCCCCATACACCCTTTCGAAACGGATTTCTCACACTAGGGCTCCTCCGTCGGATGACGTTTTTGCACCTTTTTCCCCCACTATAGGCGTCCGCCGCTCTTTTCAGTCGCTGTCACTGCCACTTCCCGATGTGCCCGCTAAGCGTCCGGCATCTCTTTTAAACAATAACGGAGATTCTCGACCTCGTTCGTCTCTTGTTCTTGGGCTAAGTCTAGGAAAGCGCGAGTATGCATCTCTCTCCTCCCAGTCACCAACCTTCAGCGACCTCTGCGGCTCCTCGAAGCGCATGCGTTCATCCCTAATACTTGACCAATCTTCTTTTGAAGTAGCTAAAGCAGACCCATTTGTCAATCTCGCGCATTTGGACAGGTTGTACTCCGCTGATGTAGAGTTGGATGCCCTAGACGCTAGTCGTGTATCTCCCTCGAACAGCGTCCATTCTCCTGTTCTTGTCCAAGGTTCGTGTTTCCGGTATGGGATTATACAGGTGTCCCGAGTCCAGACCTGGCACCGTGTGTCCTCGCATATATGCTGTGCCTAGGTTGTCCCACGCGCCACTTCTCATCTCTTGGAGAAGTTTTTTTTTCCCTTCCAGTGCTGACGAAACTCCTCTTTCAGAGGGTTCTTCTCTGACTCCTAGATATATAGCCTCATTTCGTCCGTCTTCCCAGTTAATCGACCAACTCAAGAAGGAGCTAGCACGGAAAGGGCTCGAATGCGAAGTCAAATCCTGCAGTTCTGTTAATTTGCAAAGAGTAGTAGATATATTGGCAGATGGCGGTATGACGACTAGCTTGCGCGGATAGTCATTTGCTATATTGTGACAGGTCACCTTAACGCGCGTTTACTTGAATTACTGGGTCAATCCCCTATCAGGCGCCTTAACCTCCAGAGTTCCCTCACTGGCCTCAACCCCTACGAGTTGGATAATGTTCTACAGGGTGCGTAAAGAGCGCGAAGCTACATGTACTTCGTAATATCTTGGCACTCACTAGTGTTTCGAAAACTACACACTTTCCGCGCTCTCTCGATACTTGTGCTCGAAGATGTCCCCTTGACGGACGACGATCTCCTGCATATTCACCACCTGCCGAGTCTCGAGGAATTAAATCTGAATTGTACTGGCGTCTGTGACATTGGGTACGCACCGCTCTGCCGGCGCCTCTACTTCCTTTTATCTTTCTGCTAGGATCTTCTACCTCGTTGCCTTGCGTCGTACACTCACTTCTCTCACGCTACGCGGCAACAGATCAGTCACAGATAATGCCTTTCCTGCTTTATTGTTACTTTCACGCCTAAGGTTGCTTGGCCTTCGTGGCACAATAATCAGCATGACTGGTCTCCGCCGTCTTATTTCATTTTCTGACTATCTCTTCCTCGATGTCCCAGCAGATTGTGAGGCATATATCGACAGTAAGTCCCGCATTCCTTCCGCCCTTGATTGCACTAACGGTCGGAGAAGCGCTGCATACACAATACCTCCTTTCACCTCTCCCGCCCCTCATTACGCAGCCCGAGGTGGCATGTACACTTGAGCTCGCTGCTCTCAAGCGCAACTTATCTGCCCACGCGGCGTACAACCCGACCATCAGCACGACTGGAAACAAATCCATCTTGTGCGCGCAGCTTATCGCCCTCCTAGAAAGGCGCCAAGGTGACTTGGCGGTGCGTGAGATGGTGTGGCGGAGCCGCGAACCGGAGGATGGTCTAGAGCGCGACAAGTCTCCCGAGGATACCTGAGGCCCTAAAGCGTCCTGGGTCATCGAAATTTGGGAGTTAGTAGAAGGACGCTGGATGTATGGTTCGCATGGCAATAGCGCCCCAACATTTGCAGCTATGTCTTTTTATTTGCAAAAAAACAGCATTGCCTTGATACGTCCTGATTGAATCCTTCTGCCTTACCGACGGATGGTTTGAATGCTTAAATAGCAACTGCGTGGGCCTCGCACCAGGAGACCAACCCATGTCATCTAATCCAATTTTTGCAATGGGCAAGTCCGCGAAAACACAGCTTCCTTTGGACCTTCGCCACAGATGGCCGAGGAATTTAACCACGGCCAAATGGACAAAACTCAACTCCTGCTCCTTAATAACGAACAGCATGTGGACGAATTCGGCAAGACGTAGGCCAAGAAAAACGGATCTGTACCAAATAATTCTCTCTTCCGCAACTGCGTCGCACAGCAGTGTACGGAATGGAAAACGCATATGTAGCCCGGGTAAAAAGTTCCTAGGAAGTCATAGCTTTCTCTCTTTTTTTTGGATCCGTCATAGCTTTCTCCCCTGGGTTGTGTGAGAAGAATCAACTGACAAACCGGACCGGCTCTCGGGAACCATCGATCACCGACCAAGTCACCTACATCGGACTCCCGAAACTCGGGGTCGCACACGGAATTTAACTACGAATCCTCGAGATAGAATGTCGGTATATGCTCTCTAGTCGAAGTGAGGTTTTTCTGTACAAGTAGTAACTTGTCTGAGGCGGCGGAGTGGGGAACGAGCGGACGCCCGGGCAGGGCCCGGGCGATTTCGAACCTTTTTCGCATTGCCACAAAGCGTCACGTGGTAGCGACGTGGTAATTTCGAGTTTCCGTGGCCGGAGTTCCGAGAAGAATATCTGAAGGCTTGGAAAATAGCACCGGATAGTCCGGACCAATTTGAAAGAGTACGATCCCGTCACTGTATGAACTGGATGTGTCGTAGATGATATCGCCTTCCTCTACCGCAATCATCTCCGCCTCGGGAGTCGGTACGCGTGCTGGTTCTGCTGGACTGCCCACTGCCCTTCTCTCGAGTCCCTGCAACGATCCGAGATTCCGCCGGACACCGGCACTTGAAGAATCCCAGGCAGATCTGACCGTACACTCCTGTTAGCAAGGTACACAAAACGCAGAATCGAACCGACGCGAATTTGACTAAAACCTGTAGTTTTGGCGCAGGGGTGGGGACACACGGCATCTTGACTGGCATGCCACCCTTAATCATGATGCCACTGTGACCATGCTGTCCAAGTCAGCGCCCCCAATTCCCCACGCGCGTGCCTGAACAACCTGGGACCAATTCGCGAGGGGCTATGGATGCATCGCTTTCAATCTCAGCTGTCCCCAAGGAGGCTGCGCTACGGTAATGCACAATGTGCAGCCGTTTCTTTTCTGACTAGATCTCCGGATACCCACAGTCCCCTAACCGTCACCATCGCCTTTCCCTCGTTTACCCAGCATGAATAGGGGCCTTTCTTTCGGTAATTCTTTCGAGACAGTTATTAAGAGGCGGTCACCGGCTATCGCCCTGCGGGCTTATTCTACCTTGGATCATGTCTCTCATAATTGACTGTATTCGCCCTTCTCAGCCATCTACCCCTTCGAGTCCTATTCCCCAACTGCGAGTCGATCTCAAAGATGCTCCCCAAACACCCGTTCTTACCCGAATTATCACACTCTCAGCCAACATTATGGAAGCAGCAGAGGCATGTGCTTTCTTCTCTGGCTTATACCGTAGCCAACCTCAGACGACGTCCACCTGTAGGCGGCTAAGATGAACAAAGACTCGTGTCTTCGGTTGGCGCGACTTATAGTGGACTGCGTCTCAAGGGTCCGCACTATCTTTCGCGATAGGTGGGACCCACCGCCGTACGGCATGAAAGCACCACTAGATCAACTGGAGTCGTGAGCGTCCACCTTTTGGTATACGAATATATCGTGAAAAGATGACCGTCTCCTTCAGACACCTGCTTACGATCTCGAACTGGATGTATAGTCTTTCTCAGGCAGGATTCCTGACCCAGATTTTCAAGCGGATTCAGGTCAGGCACAAGATCGAAGAGATGAAACTATCTTTAATAGATTGTATTTCTGTCCTTCAAGTAAGTAGACGTCTCTTATAGTACGACTACGCTAATTCGTCTTCAGGACTCTATTTTTGAGGAAGCCCGCCGTACGTTACGTCTAGATGACACCCACCGAGTCGTGCTGCCCCCAAGAGCAGACCTAGTACTCAGATTACGACTCACCCGATGGCCGGAGATCACTGACACCTATCCCCGGCTGGGTCCCCACGTACATTCCAAGGACAGAGATGGTGTAAGTTCGCTCGCTCAGTAGAATTTGGTGGAATATCTTAGTTATGGCGCACTAGTACCCCCTTGTCCATCGTTCAGAAATCGTACTTCATGGGGTTCAGCCACCGACTCGGAACGGCGGGTGGTGGGAAAACACAAGGACGGCGTTTATCGATGGGCGCCCTATTCTTGTCAAAAGCTATGACGGCACTAGAGCAGAGCAGGTACGGCAGCGATGCGCATACGATGCATCACTACAACGCCTTCTACAGTATTGGAGCAAGGACATCGCATTCCTGAAGAGCGTATGGTATGAGCCACCGATCGGCGTGATTGTACATCATCTCAGTGACACGTCTCAGGGATGCACATCTGCCTCAGTTGTTTGGAATATCGCACAACAACAGTACTCCTTTGTTCATCGTCCTGCACGATAGTAAGAAGGAAGGGACTTCGTGGGCCAAATCATCCGTTAACCCGCTCGTTTTTCAGCGGGTCGCACAGATCTGAAATCGTTCGTCACACCGTATCTTAGATCTGGCCAGCTACTACACGTCGCGGCAGTCGCTACTCGGGTTGTGAGTCTTGTTGCATATTGGTCGTGGGCGTCCAACCAACTAACTATATCGACTCAAGGCCGAGCACTTACGCGTGTGTGATTTTTTGGTATCTTTTCCGCACCTTCTCACGCAGCCTCCCGCAGGCAGGTCTCTCTATGTTAGCGAACACGGGAAGGTGGCCCGCGATCTACGGCCAAATCGAATACCCCTCGTTCGCAATGCTTTCAAGCATTAGAGTCGACAACTGCGGTAACGTAGTCATCGGAGCAAACATCACCTCGGATCGAAGGGGCACCAACCATCGCGGCCCCTTGGTCTGGCTTTGTCACGAAGTAGGTGGTCTTTTGACTGCCTCATTCCCGAATTCCGGCTGACCTCCTGTGTGATGTTGAGGTATTTGGGGGCAGATACCCCGGTTCCGCCCTGGCCATTGGAGAAGAGGGTCTGTTTTCGTTAAATTGCATGGAATCCTCATGTCGACGAATTTGCTTTTCTAGACCCAGTCAAGCGCGCCTGTCAACTTGCTAATCAGATCGCGGGATCGATCCTACTTTGCGGAGCACAACCCCCCACCCACGTTTACGGTACCATACTGATGGACCTACGGGACGCGCAATGGACGCCGCCTATGCTGCGTGAACTCCGGGCCTCGATGGTTGACTGGCCCCTCGACGATCGCAGCGGAATATTTTCGAACTCCGGCTATGGAGACGTTGGATTTCTCGTTTCGGATCCCGTTTCGAGAAAAAGGACATTCACAGTAGTCGGTAACGTCAGGAAAATTCTCGGTCCCCAACAGTCGAAAATTCTTGGTGCGGATGAGCCGTTCCGAAAACGACTTTCGATCGATTGTTCTTTCGAAGGGGAGTTTGATGACGTGATAACGAGCGAGATTTCTCCAAACATCACCCGGTGCGCACTACATCCCTCTTGGTTGATCGTTCGTAAACAGCCTGATTACGGAAACGCCCAGGTTTACGTTTGTCAGATCGTCTTCTGTCTCATACCAGCAACAATTCTCGTTGCATGAGAAGCCACGAGATGCCCACTCCGAGAGTGCTTCCCGCTGGCGAAGTATCACCACACGTGTTTCGTCGCTCGCACGGGAGTACAATATTCCGCTCGAGAGTATGATTCTAGGTCTGCTGCTTTCCCTTCACAGAGATTAATGTGCCTAACCACTGTTTGGAAAGTGACCGGGCATCGCACCTCGATCAACATCTCAACCAGCTTCGTGTCAACGACAATCCCGTCTCACACCGAAGTCCACTTTTTCTTCTCGTATGAAGACTACGTGACATCGTATTGGTCGTACGAGGCGCAATACAAGCCCACGGGAGATAGGCGCGCTCTCATTGCGCCGCAAGCGTTCATCAACGCATCCCCTTTGTGCGTATTATGCCTCTTGAGCGGCCATCTTCCATTCCCGAGCTGATTTTTGTTTGGTCGCTCTAGGTCTGAGCGGAGAGCGTTCTATATTCAGTTCATTCCCGAGGACTTTTCCCAGGAGGTCTCGTAAACAGCCCCTGAATGAGCACTGCATTGGGGGCTTTACTAGCCCGAGCGTAACCTCATAACCCTAGTAGGCCCTGGGACAGCAACTATGAGTTATTTGACAACGAAGCGCTTATGTTGGCGCCGTGGGGGCGAGAAACGTATTGAATCTATCACGGGAGTTCCATGATAATTGACACACGCGCTTGTATGCTGCATATAGAGCCACATCCATGAGTACCACACAACCGCGATATGTACAGCTCACATGAGGCTGTGTAAGGCTGCCCCTGGTTCACGGCCTGTCTTAATGAAAATACCCTATCTACAAGCAAATGTACCAGGAGCTTCATTGAGAGAAGCCCAGACAAGGGAGGCTAGTTCAACTCTCTGCCAACGCCCGCCTATCTTTCATCCGAAACTATCAGAAACATCTCACCACCCCGCGGGGATAAGTTATCGCTATCCAATCCCGCTCGCATTTCCCAACCTCAATACGAGTTTGCCACTCATCAGAAAGTGCCTTAATGGCCCACAATATATCCTGTGGCTCTTCGTGTGAGATGTAAAGGATTGCCGCCCTGCGAGAACTTCGGAGGCAGAACATCATCTATCATTAGATCAATGAGTTCGTCGTGACCGTTGAAAATCACACTATGGGACTCCTTGGGAAGGGTCCGGGTTCGAATCTTGACGCTTGACTGTGACGTTTGGCCCAGACTGCTATCATAGCGAGATTGAAGTAAGCACACGAACCAAACCCCCAATATGATATGTCCACCGGGCGCTACGGGACATAACACGTCATCGGTCACAAGACAAACCTGAAAAGCAGGGCGTTCAAGTTCGATACGAGCCCGGGTCTCAAGATACATAGTGATCCTATCAGACATAGAGAAGTCATCACCCCACAAGAAGCACGAGGGACGTCGGTGTTTGTGCAAAGAATGGTGCACGCTCGCGATGAAACGACACCATGACCCAGAGAATTTGAACCGTCGCCGGTGATGGGTAGCGGTCTGCACCCCACGCAAACATGCGCGTACGTGGTTGAAACGGAACATTCCGGCCTTCAAGGCCTCAAGAAGTAAGAAGACGTCGGAGTTCGCTGTTACTACGGCATCGCTACCAAGGTTCGACTCGAGAAGCAGGACCAAGAGGGTACCTTCACGGAGGATGGCGGGGTACTGGCGGAACAAGCCAGACCCAGAAATTGCCATCGCCTTCCTGCTCAGAAGTAAGAACAATAAGCAGGTTCGTCGTCGCGATTAAGTTAGTCCTGCCAATCCTCACCAGCTTTCTAGTTGAGCGTATCGGTCGTCGTGAACAATAAATCGTGGTTCTCTTCCAAGTCAGCTTATTTTCTAAGTCCTCGGGTTCCGTGAGCATAACAACGAGTATGAAAGAAGAGGGTGTTGGAGTCCTCTTAGTCCGTCGCACCGTAACCACCAGCGGGGTGATGTCCGATTCCGAGACGAGGCCCTCCTTCTCTCATACCGCACACCACCGTCACGGTATCCCCTTCGCGACACGATAACCGCTACATTTTGTCTAGGAAACGACCGTGGGTAGAACTTCGACACCTTCTCGGGGTATTGCCGCAAATGTAACGATGGGACTCGGCGGCGCTGCGCACCATATTCTCAGGTCAGTGACTAGGAAGGGGGTTCTTAGGGTTCTCGAAGGATACCTGGACAATGCGCTTCTTGGAGGCCATAGGTCTTAAGGCTTGAGCGCTCGTGCGTTGGGTATTTTCGAGTTAGGTCGCAGTAGGGACCAGTGGGAATGACTGAAGAGCGACCAAGGCCGGGGCATTCTTGCAGACTCAGCAGCCCAGCCGAAGGTAGTAGCGTAGCAATATCCATGTCTAGCGTGCTGTGCTTTGTCGCGGCGAAAACCGCGACTGTTAATGTAGTAAGGTAATATCATTAGATCGAGCCAGTCGCTCCGATAATCGAATTATAACGCACTACGGTATTCGCATTCGAGTCTGACGACAAAGCCAGCTAACCCACGTACTCATCGTCCGAGTCCGAGTCCTCGATCATCGCCGCACTCTTCACCTTGACACCGTCCGGGCTTTTGAGCGCGTCCGCCGACCCGCTGCGCACGACCTTCCGCCGCTTGCGAGGACGCATAAGTTGGGAGTGCGCGTCTTCCACCTCCACCTGCGCGGCGCGCTTGCGAATACGTCCCTGTGGGCGCGTGGCACCGCGGAGCTCGTGCCATACACGCGCCTCGTACGCGGCGGCGGCACGGGCGTCGACTCCGTCGACGAGTGCCTCTGCGGCCAACTCGACCTCGAGCGCCTCGTCGTCCGTCTCGTCTGGCATGAGGTCATCCGCGTCCTCCTGCTCCGAGTTCTCGTTGTACTGCACGGCCGCTGGGCGCCTGCGCACGCCATCCGAGATCGCGCCGAGCGGGTCCGGAATCGTGCCGGGCGCGTAGATGCCGAAAGGGTGAGCTGGCGCGACGAGGTCGGGAGCGTAAATGAATGGGGCGTAGGTCTCGCGGTGTCGTGAATACTGCGGCCATGCGCTGTTAGCGGTACCTCCGTGCTGTCCGACCTCTTCGTCGTCCTCGTCGGTCCAAATACCCTCGTTCACGCTTTGACCACTACTGTCTTCCTCCTCATCACTGGCTGCAGCATTGCCCCTCTTCCGACCCTGCATGAGCAGCGCCAGTGGCACGTCCTCCTCGCTTTCCTCCTCGCCTTCCGAGAATCGCGCCAGCAGCTCATCGAAATGCGTGTATTTGTTCAGGCACGCACCGCGGATCTGCAGCGCGCGACGTACGTGCGGTGGGCGAACTACGCGCTTGCCCAGGCGCCACATCTTCATATGCCCGCGCCTGGAAAAGTCGAGCTCGCGCAGAGCGAGGGCACGCCGTACGATGTCACGCGTGAAGCGCACGACGAGTGTGTGCAGCACCTGGATCGTTCCCGCCGAGATGAACTCGGTGACGCCTTTAGGTCGCAAGGGATCGAGGCGGGGATACAGCCTGCGGCCATCAAGACCCGCCAAATACGAAGGGGGGAAGGGGGTGAGACGCACCGCATGAAGCGCCACAGCGCACCGAGACGGAATAGGCCCAGGCCATTCTCCCGCATGTACTCTGCGTCGATTCTGAGCTCGTCCAGCTTGCGCTGGACTTTATACGGACGCGTCATGCCATGCGGGTGCCTGCCTCTGCGCTTCTGTTCCCCATCCTCATCGGGATCGGGCGTAGATGGACGGCGCCGTCTGTTCTTGCTCGTCACACTTGCCTTGCGCCCGGGCTTGAGCCGCATGGGGTCGAGCTGCGCAACACCACCGCAAGCTTCGGCACGCTTTCGCCGCATGTAGAGACGTTTGTGGGCGCGTCTGCGCGACGCGGGTGAGAGGTTGGACAGGACGTCCTCGGAGTCGTCGTCCCTATTACGCGAGGCGAGAGTAGGACGGCGTTCGGAAGTGGGTGGCGACGTAGCGCGAGAAGGAGGTACCGTGGTTGACGGCCCAGTAACTGGTGGTCCGGGCTGCGTAGCTGGTATACCGTGCTCTTCCGCTCTCCTCTCCTCGTCTACGCGTAGCACCCGATCCAGAGCCTGCAGCGTGACGCCATCCAACCGCGCGAACGTGTCTTCGCGCGCCCACGAGCTCTCCTGTTCCGCACGCCACCGCTCCAGCTCCTCCCTACGTGCCTGCTGGCCCGCACGGTCGCGCGCTGCACCTCTTCCGCCCTCACCCTTCCGCACACGCAAGCCGTTCCGTATCGTACGCTCCGCCTCCGCGCGCGCAGCAGCGCACGTCTCGTCTGCACGCGAGGGCTCTGTAGCTGCGAGGACCGCGGCGTGCGTGTCCTCGAGCGCGATGAGGGCGGGGGAGACTTCGTGTGCGGCGGGGAGCTGGTCGCGCGCAATCGCTCCGCGGGATGCTGTGAGCCCCCGTGCGCCGTCGCGTAGCAGACCGAGGTACACCATGACGTCGAGGACAGACTTGGTGCCGATGCTGGAGGCAATGAGGTCTGGGCGGAAGCGGGAGTGTGTGCTGAGGGCATGGAAGAAGAGGGCCTTCTCTGCGGCAGTCCAGTAGCCTGTTGGCGGGTGATAGGACGGTGCGTAGGGCGGCTCTGGTAGCTCTGGAGCGCCGGTGAAGTGGTGGCGCGTTGCGGAGATGTGGGTGTGGAGGTGTGAGGTGAGGTAGATGGCCTCTGGTTGGGGAGGGGTCAACGCCTTGCTCTGTGTCGGTTGCCATTTAGAGTTTTGTTTCGAACGATGAAGAGAGTTTGCTGGAAGCATGCGGAAACGGACGAGTTGGGTGTGCTGACTGCGCGCCGTTGTCGTTCTACCTTCTCATCGATCACCAGACATGCAGTCTCCAGCAGAACTCGAAAGCGCCTTTGATAAACTGACCATCTCCCCTGATTCTGAACAGCAACCACCTCAGGCCAATGCTCACCCGCCAACGTCGGATCACGAGCGTCATCACCCCGAGAGCGATGCCGAGACCTCAGAACATGACGCTCTGGACATTTGGTATCTCAAGACGATCGAATTTACCTCTCCGTCTGGCATTAGACGCAGCTACAACATCATCACACAGAACTATAACGGGTGCGTTGTCAGACGTCAGTTGGAGCATCTTGACTAAAGCAAAAAAGGCCGTGTTCATTCATCGCGATATGCAACATATTGATTCTACGCGAACAGATAGAGATCCTTCCACGCGACCGCAAAAGCGTCTCCTACGAGTTCCTTGCCCAACTCCTCGGAGAGCACATCCTCCTCACTGCGCCAGAGGTGGACGTGTCCGCAGCACTGTCAATGATGCCCCTTACCACCAGTGAGTCCCAACTGCCCTCAGCGAAAGTCAACAGCTAACCACAGGCTCTCAGAGGGCATGGACCTCAACCCCGTTTTCACCTCTGCGACCGCCTTTCGTCCCGCGACGACAGGCGGGGAACTCGCGCTCTTTGCCAGCGCAGGCATTACGCTCGTTCATGGCTGGCTCGTCGATCCCGCGAGCTCCGAATACGCGGCCGTCTCGCACGCGGGGGACTATGACTCGGCCGTGAATTTGATCGTGGAGGCGGACGTGCTGACTCGCGGGCTGCTTGTGAGTGGTACCGGAGACGGAGGTGGCGCGGGTCCCAGTGGTCCAAGCATCAACCTGACGGACGAAGAAAAGCGCAAGGTCGAAGACGGTGAGCGCCACATCTCCGTCGAGCCGTGTACCTTTCTAGAATGACCCTCACGCACCAGCCGTCGCAATCCGGACCTTCCTCGACAGCACGCGTTCGCAACTGACGTACCACGGTCTCTTCACCCTCGCTTCCCTCCAGCCAGTGTCCAACTCCGAGTCGTCTCCGTCCACCACCGCCTCTGAACCCACCTCGACCTCCATAAAACCACCACAACACCCACACCCTGAGCTCTTCGCGCATTTTCGTAACTCGCATCTGGCGGTGCTGTACCGGCACGCTGACGCGCTATACACCCTCGTGACGGACCAAGTGTTCCTGAACGAGCCGAGCGTGGTTTGGGAGCGCCTCGAGGACGTCGACCAGGGTGCGGCCGTGTTCGTCGACAGTTCCTTTGAGCGTGCCACGCCCGTCGGTGGCGACTGGGCAGGCTGGACCCCCTCGCCCGAGGCCCCTGGGGTAGTAGATCCTGCAGAGTGCGTATTCTCAGCCCACCATAGGTCACATCGTCGCTCATATTTAATATGGATAGTCGTGAGCTTGCATTACAGCTGCAGAGCGCAGAGGACGAGCGGGCGCAACGGGCGCTTGCCAAGCGGGAGGAGGAGCGTTTGGCCCAGAGGAGAAACGAGGCGGGGACGGAGCGTCACCACCAGCCGAAGAGAAAGGAGAAACATAGAAAGGAAAATAATTGTTTGATTATGTAATTGATATCACGTGGTCGCGGCGGACCTTGATCGCGGCGAATTGTGCAATGGTCATTAGGTGCGCGACAAGGACCGCGACGACGACAAGAAAATGTCTTCAGACTTGGAAAATGGAGACGAAGATTACATCGAAGACACGGAAGAAATAGACCCGACCGTATTTCATATCTGGGATCCCCTGCAAAAACCAGCAACGTTACAGTACACCACGGAGCAGCTGCACAGTGAGCGCGTGTTCGCCGCCGCCTGTGTCGTGGTACTAACTAACGTATGCAGCCATGATACACGAAGGCGACGTCGACCTTGACCCGGAATACCAGCGCGGTCGGTACTCTACTGTTTATGCCCTACTCCTTATTGATCTCCACCTTATAGCCGTGGTATGGTCGTCGTCCAAGCAGATGGCCATCATAGACTCACTCTTCCATAATTACTATATCCCGCCTGTCGTCTTTGCGATTTCGAAAGACCCGGTAGACGGTGCGGTGACGAGACTGTGCGTCGATGGAAAGCAGCGTTTGACAAGCATACAAAAGTTCTTCGATGGCCAGGTACGTTGCCCCCTACGCGGCGCGCCATATGAGCCGTCTGACAGCCGGCACAGATAGCTTGTACGGGTGTCCCCCAAATTTTTACATGATTCGGATATCTTACCCGTGCCTCACCAGATCGTTGTCCACGAACGAAAAAGCAATGGTGGTATACCACGTCAACAGCCACACGAGGATCACGCTCCGAGATCCCAGCTTCGCAGAAGAGGGTATTCGCTCAGAAGCTCATCACATGCAGTACGTAGCTTCTACCCTATGCAGACGCACCTCACCTCCACCCCCATCCGCGCTCCAAATCCCCCAGTCGAGTACCACCACCTCTCCCCCGCAGCCGAGCGCGAAGTCTTCCAGCGCGTGCAGCTCGGCATGAGCCTGACCAGTGCCGAGAAGCTGCAGGCGATCTCATCGCCCTGGGCAAACTACGTCACCCATCTCGAGAAGACGCACGTGACGATCGACGGCGGGCTCGTCGACATGATCGCGTTCGACGACACGCGCGGCCGCGCATTCCAGAACATCGCACAGCTCGTCTACTGCTGCGCGGGGCTCCCCGCCGCACAGCGCATCCCGTCCGCAGCGAAGCTCGAGAAATGGCTCACTGCGCCCGACGAGCGCCCCAGCGCCGCGTTCCGGGATGCCATGGGCGACGTCCTCGACCGCCTATGGGAGCTCGCGCGCAGTTCCGAGCACGACGCGCCTTTCCGCCGCTTCAGGGCGAAAGTATCTCCCGTTGAATTTGTCTTCATCGGTGCGTGAAATCTTTATTATTTCTCCGTCATCTTGAGAAGAGAGTTGATTTCGTCTCGCCCAGGCGTGCTGCTGTACACGATGCGCCATGGGTATACTGCCGCCGAGCAGTCCCGTGCGGCGTTCGTCCTGCGGCGCGATATCCGCAAGGCGCACGTCGACGTGCGGTTCAACGCCCGCGTAGCTGCGGACTGCTGGCGCCTCATCGACTCGATCGAGAATGGCGAAATCGACATCGAGCCGCCCATGGCGTCTGAGCTACCCTCGAGCACCACGCCTGGCGTGAACCGCAGGAAGCGCAAGTCGTATGACTACACTCAGCCGCCTGCGGCGCGCCTGCAACGGACCCGCGGTAAAAAAACAAGGGACGTTTACTAAGTAGTCACCTACCCACTCGCGTCAGTCGTCCATCACCCACCCGCGCCCGCCAGAGACTTCTCTGTGCCGCTCACGTTACCGTGTGCTATGCATACGCAAGTTGCCCACACCGCAGGCACTTCCATGTAACAGTATGCGCATGCATGGCTGGAGATATACGTACTCTAGTAATTATAGCCTTCTAATCTCTGCGGTCGTGCTGTCGTTGCTATCATACTACAGACATTGCTTTACGTTACATTGCGACGCTTTGAATTGTATAATGAACATCGTCCATATGTATATGTATATCTAACTCCAACTTGCACTGCGTGGATGTCTTTTTTTCCCTCTCGTGTGATACAAAGTATAGTCCATGGTAACGAGGTAATCCTAGCCATCATGAAACGGCCTAGCTCAGCGCGCGCAGCGCAGCGACGTGCGCCTCGCGCTTCTTGACAATGTCGGCGTGGACGATAGTCGCACGAAGGTCGAGTTCGAGCTAAACATAGATAAGCGGCAAACGATCTCTATAACGGCGACGCATACGCACCTGGAGGAGCTTGTCTGGCTGCCACATCCGGGTGGGCAGGCTCTCAAGCGCAACGTACACCGCGGGGATCGAGTCGCAGCGCAGCAGCTCCGCCTCGTGGCTCTTCAGTATGCCGAGCGCGATGCGGAAGAGGACGTCGAGTCCGTCCAAAAGTAGGACGTCCCACACGCGGAACAGCGTCTGCCGAGGAACACACATAAGTCAGCTGAGCGAGTCGGGAGGAAGCACGTACCTCGACGGGGAGACAGTCCGTGAAGAGTGAGAGGAACCACGAGAAGCATATCGCGGGGAGGTCGATGCCGAGCTCGGCGAGGTGCGCGGCGAGCTTTGGCATGCCGTCCTGGACAAGGTCGAGCAGCACGAGCGGGCACGCGCGCGAGGGTAGCAGCGTCGGCGAGAAGAAGCCGTCTGGGAGGATGCGCTCGACGAGCGCAGCAAGCACCCAGAACGCCGCCTCCTCGTCTGCGTGCACCAGCAGCAGCGTGGATGCAACCAAATTCATTCCCTGACAGTACCCAACCGCGGGATTGCGCCTGCAGTCGTACGCGTCATTTTTTTAAAAAAAAAAAGGCGTGTAGCATGCACAGACATAGACCGCACCTGCTATACGCGATGAGCACCCTGCGCAACTTCTGCACGCCGACGCCGTCACCGCCAAAGAACATGTTAAGCGGCATCGTCCTGCCGACGTCCTTGTCGATCTCGCGCACGACGCCCCCGCCATCGCTGTCCATGAGCGCAAGCAGCTCCGCGAACTCGCCAGGCTCCTGCATCTCGAGCGCACCGCTCGCCTCAAGCCACACCTTGGCACGATACGCCAGCGGCACCCCACCGCGCACGAGCCGTCCAATCTCCCGCCGCTCCTCCCGTCCAGCCGACAAGCCCAGCTGCGCGATCCCAATTAGCCCGTCGCTGTGCGCCAGCTCGTCCTCAGCCACAGGTCCGTCTAGCCCCAGCAACGCCGCGGCGCCTCCTGCTTTCGCGTTACCGCTGTTGCCCCCCGCCCCCGCTTCCGCCGCCGGACGGCGTCGAGGATGCAGCCGCGGTCGCATGTGAGCGGGAGCGCCGTCGGGCACGCACAAACGCGTCCCAGTCCTTGCGCTGCGCCGCCTGTCGCTCGTCGTGGATGGCCGTGAGCTCGCCAAGTAGCCCCCGCAGCACATTCGCGCAAACGTGCCGTGGGGTGTCGGGGCCAACAGCGAGGATCTCCGTGCTTGCGCTCGCACTCGTCGCCGCAGGTCTAGCCGGCCCTGCGCTCGTGCTAATGGACACCGCGTCGGCGGGGATGCCAGACGCGGTGCTCGACTGCCTGAGCGCGCTGCGCATGGACGCGCGGGACGGCGGACGTGCAGGAAGCTCGGTCTCGCCTGTGCACGAGCAGGGTTCCTTGACAATCTCTATGACGTCCCTGTCAGCCTCGTCGTCGGACCACTCGTCCTCGGTGCGGTCCGCAATCTTGACGCCAGTGAGGCAAGCGGGCGCAGCGCAGCGGCACGTGCGCGCGCGTACCAGCAGCAGCAGGTCGTACAGCGCCACGTCGTACATGAAGCCGAAGCGGTCGACGAGCGGCTCGCTATCTGCGCGGTGCGTCGGGAGGGGTGGGAGGGCGAGAGGGCCCACCATGGACGGGCGGAAATCCCGCGCGGTTAGGGGGGTATAAGCGCGCGACAGGTACTCTGTTGGCGGCTTGGACGTGGCGGGGAAGATGGACTCGAGGGGAACTGACGCGTTTTTGCGCGTTGGTGGCTGAGAGGGGGTAGCGTTGCTCTGGGCGGGTTGGGAAGAGTCGGCTGGGTTGGTGTTACTCCGCAAACTGCGATCTGCGTGGGCGTTTGGACGTCGTTGCTGTTGTTGGAGGAAGGTACCGAGTAAAGGAGATGCGAATCCCTGCCCAGAGATAGAGAACGAAGTCGTAGTCCGCAATTTGGCCTTGACAGTCGGCACATCCTCGGAGCCGCTCAGCGCACGATTGAGCGTCGCTGTCACGTCCACCCCAGAATTCTTGACAATGGTTGCCTTGGGGTTGGTGATCTGCTCATGCTCGCGGTCATATTTGCGATCGCGTTTTTCCTTGCTAGGGGCACGGATTTCGACCGCTTCCTCCCGCGCTCTTTTCACCAGCTCAAAGGCAAGGGAACCAATGAGTGCGCTCGTCCCAAACCCATGCTCAACAAGTACGCTGTTAGAATCCGAAGTCATCACGCGTGTGGCGTTGACTATCGCCCGAAGTGCCGAGCCCTGTGGTTGTCTCTCCCCCGCTGCGCGGGTAGAGTGGAGAGAGGGCTCACGAGATGGGATGACAGAGTGTTGAAGCTCTGTCGTCAAGCTTGGTGCAGCGGGCGTAGGAAGGGCGAAAGTCGAAGTGACGGGGGAGCTGACAGCCGTGGGGAGCTTCGGTACCTCAGCATCGGCTGAAGACTGGGCTGGGGGCGGCGCGTCGGAGACAGAGAGATGACGGCGCCTCTTCCCCGGTGAACCAGGGACCGGATTGAGAATTGAGAAGCCCAGTGTGCCAAAGACGCTTCGTGATACTTTGCGCCGACCGTGCTTGGTTACTGACGGCGAGGGTGGCGGGACGCCCTCGGGCGGTTCCTGAGGAAATGGTAGATCCGACTCGGACGCTTCATCCCCGCGAAGGGAGGGGAGAGGTGGGCGTCCGTGTTTAGGTCGAGGCTTAGCCCACCAAGACCCCATCCAGTCGCCAAACCCAGAGCGGTCTGATTTAGTACTTCCGAGGCTCGGCGCATTCTGGCTGAGTTTGCCGGTAGAATGAATGCTGCTTGCGTCACCGTGATCGGGGTCTTGTGACGGGGCATAAGCTTCAAGTTCATCGGGGCTCGTGGTTTGTGTAGAAAGTGAGCCTGGTGGAGGGGTGATGGTAATCTTAGATGCGGTCGGGGTTTCTGCGCCAGGGCCACGAGGCTCTTCGAATCGAGGGAAGATAACAGCGTCCCCCATCGCTTCAGACAATGTATCGGTGAGGGACTGGGCAATCCATTCGTCAGGTAGAACTAGTCAGAGCAGCAAGCCACGCACCATGTGGCTCTGGCTCCTCTCGACCTTGTGCATGCCCTCATCGTCATCAGTGAACAGGGACTGCACCACCCGCCGAGCGATATTCCTGTCCGAGTGCTGCAACTCCTTCATCAACTCGTGGGCGCGCTGTCTGCGAGCGTGCTCCTTCTCCTGAATCACGCGCAAACTCTCTTCCATTTCTCGCCTGACTTTTGTGAGGTTGTGCACGGCAGACGACAGCACGCGCAATGCGGTGTGGTACGGGTGGCCCGATACGGAAGCGGGGGACTCGGAGACGCTGATGGCGGAGATGGCGGACTGTATGGCCTCGTCCGAGTAGTCGTGCCACTGCGTCGCGAGGATGCGCGACGCGGCGCCAGGTAGCAAGCCGTCGATCGTGATGAGGTCAGCGGTACGCGTCGTGTTGTTCACGGCCAGATGGTCCTTTGACGAGCCGACGACGAACATGGGCGCGTGCTCCTGCGGGTGGTCCCAGACGGTGGGCAAGGGTTGTCGGGTCACCGAGGTGTCGCGGATGCCAGTTGTCGTATGCGCGCGATCTGCCTTGGCGTATGCACGCACACTGCCATCCCAGGTCGCGTGTACATGTCTTGAGCCTGCTTGAGCGTCGACGTCTAGTCGCTCTCTGAGCGTGAAATAATGGTGAGCAGAGGCGGCGTTTATGGTATCCGCGGAAGGGGCTTCAGGCTCTCGTGGTACGAGGCGAGCACGACGGCCACGAGATGGTGCTTCTTCAGCTAGAAGAGGATGAGAGTGTACAGGTGTCGACACCTGGGCTATCGACGAAGAGGCAGAGGCCATGGTCTACGGTATCATCTGCTTTGTTGTGCCAATGGTCGGTCGCGTGTCGCTTTCGGAACTCGGAATGATACCGCGCACGTGGCAACTAGCCACCACTCAACTCTCCGTCCAATCTATCAACCATGGCCTGGTTCACCAGCAGCAGCAGCAGCAGCAGCAGCAGCAGCAAGCCAGAAAATAATGCAAATTCATCATTTAGAGAAGACCGTTCAAAGTGCTGGGAAGCGAGAGATGCTTATTTCGCCTGTTTGGACGCTGCAGAAGTCGTAGTCGCTGGCACGGAGGGCTCAAAGTGCGCGGCGGAGAGGAAAGGCTACGAGCAGAACTGCGCAAAGAGTTGGGTGAGTCTGGATATTAATAACCCCCTCGTCGTATCAAACGTGCGGTGTAGATCGACTATTTTAACCAGCGTCGCGTATTGGCCGAGAAGCAAAAGCCTTTGCTCGCCCAAGCAGCAACCCAGGCAGCTCAGGCAAGAAGACCATAGCGAGGGTGTGCATCTGCTTGCAGTACGTATTTTTCCTGGTGTACCATTTTTCTCTAATTCTGAAGGCGCAGCTATACCCCGCCATCAAAGTCACCACCGCACGCCGCGTTCAGCACACATCACCTTATTCTCGTTACTGTATAATACACCACCTCGAAATCGACTTTATACTCACGCCATTGTTTATCATGTCTCATGCTCATATAGAACCTTCGGTCCATCACTCGTGCGATGGTTCGGCCTATCATCTCCATACCGCCTCCTGGTACTTTACGCCTCACCGTGAAAGGAGAAGCTTATCTGCAGGGCTCTTCTCCTAACTCCGAACTACGTGTTTTTCCGCATCCGAAACAGTTTGCGGTTGATAAGCACCATGAAACCGAATGTCGCCGTCTTCCTCGGTTGCGCTGCGCAGACTTGGCACTGCGGTGCTGCGCCGTTTTCGCCTCTCGTGCTGGGATGGCATGTATGATAGAACTCATGATGTACCCGTCATTAGGTTCAGGCGCAATCAGTTCAGTGATGAATCAAATACAAGCCTGCACTGGTGGCGCCTGCACTGCTCATACTGGAGTTCGATCTTTCCCATCAATGGGGGCCACTGAAGATCTTCGGCAATCGACCGGAGCCCTAGAAACGCACACAGGAAACCGACATCCTTCCCAGCAAGAGATCGTCTTATCGCGAGGATTATTTGGCTGTCCTCCAGAGCATTTCTATTGGTTCTGCCCCCATATTAGTTTTCATTCGGCTTTCACCGAGATAATCATCGTTGGGCCTCTGTCATAAACGACGATGGTCTCACTCGACCTTGAATGGGATCGGCTGGCCCGAAGCGAGAAGCGAAGACGTCTATGGTGCTGCGTCATTAACAAGACGTCTGCGGTCTCTCACTCACGGCAACCAGACCTGCTCTGATGACTGTCGTACAATCAATCGCTCAAGAAGCGAGAAGTTTTCTACGAAGCGAAATGCCTGGGTGCCGACCAGTTATGATCATATGTTGGCATCACCACCTCCCCTTCAAGTCTTCAGGAAGGTGATATTGTAACCCTGTTTCGGTCATGTAAGGAAAGGCAAGTCACCTTGAGACCAAGTGCTTTTCCAGCGCAACGGCGTTTCCATCGGTGTTGTCGCACGTGTGCGACGGCGATAACGACTGCCAGTCATGCTTGCTTCTCCGTGACAAGTACGCACTCTACGCGCGCTCTGTGGCAATCCGGACTCGGAACATCTCCAAAGGGGATCTCCTAGGGCGCTCCCTCCCCTTTGCCACTGTCCCGTTTTGGACTTCTGTAGTAACCATTTCCCCGTTCGAGATCAATGTTGGGCCAACCACGACCGAGGAGTATTTTAAAAACTTTTTTGCACGCGCCGTGCATCCTCAGCAAGTGACCATGTGTGCGCAAGTGAAGCAACGCACCGAGCCCGTGTCATGGTGATATGTATACCTGTACCCATAGACTCCGGGCCGACACTCTGAGAATGTCGTCGCGGGTACTGCAAAGCACCATTTGCTCATGTGAGTGCCCGTTCGGCCCGCCGGGGAACCCAAAAAGTTTGTTCTACCATATCAACTTCTCAATCCTCCGTTACAATGTCAGACACCGAAGATCGGAAAAGTACCTCTTTTCTCCTTCGATACTGCTACAGTGCTACGCACAGCCCTACAGCACCTGACAACCCGAACCTCAGACCCTCCTAATCTAACTTTTGTATCTCAGAAACCCGTGGTTTGCGAGTCTCGTGCTATGGTCTCGCACTACCCCGCGCCGATGGAAGTCATGGAACCATTGGCACGCCGCGCGCATGGAATTCCGTGACTCGGATACTGTGTGAGCTACAGCGTACTGGATCAATCAGTTGACTTAATTAACAGTATGGAACCACCTTTTTCTAACTATGAAGGGCCACACACAGGTTGATCCGATCTCGTTGCGCCGATAGTCCCATGTCCTCCTTTAGCGCCGCCAAGGTTTGGTCCCCCAAGAGTTGGTCTCTAGCCCACAGAACAGATGGAAGGCCGAGCTTCCAGCCACGAAAGGCCATTGTTCTGAGTGAAGCTGTGGAAGATGATTGCGCACGTCTGTGATAAGTAGGTAGTGCCTTCGGTCCCAATTCACTCCGGTTGTTGTGATCAAACAGAAACAGCACAGTGCGGCAAATACGAAGCACAGCCTGAGACGGAATCCGCGGAGAGAAGCACTCGCCCCTTCTGGCCTGGTGGGAATGGTAGGCTGCTGCCAAGTTTAGCAAACCGCCGTCGCTCTGGCTACCTTGAACTTCCCGGAAGTTCTGATACTCCGTCCTTGGCCCTTTGCATTCTTTTCGGATAAAAACATTTTCTGCGTGGGCAGTGCAAGCACTTGAAGTTTGACCATTGAAACTTCTCGGCGGCGCAGCAAAGGGGGGACTGGCGTTTCATTCTCCCATTGTGACAGTGATACGCACGAATGGGCAAGTGTCCTGGTGTCTAAGCGTCGTCTCATCGTGCAAGCAAGTAGGCACCGTCATATGGACCTTCCAGTTCACTGGGCCCGGGAAGTTGGTCTTTTCAGCGAAAGTCTGACTCGGTTGTGTGAATTCTATTTACAACGGGTTAGGTTTTGTCCACGGGGTTTTTTCACACTGAGGGGCCGATTCCCGGGCCCAGTGGTGCAGGTCAAGAAGGTTTCCGTATCGGTCGAATGCCTCAGCAACCGCTAGAGGATTCAATCTCTCACGAACAACGTACGGTTACGGTACTCGTGTCCAGATCCAGACGTTTATCTTTTCGTGCCCACGTTTATACGCGTCCGTGACTTCGGACAGCTGCTGGAATATGCCGTGAGCCAGTGAGCCGAGGATGCAATTCGCGCTTCGAGATGTCGATGGAGCAACTGGCAAGCGCCTGATAAACATGTGCTGCGGACTTTCAGTATGGGATCCCTCTTCCATAATTGAAGCTTGTCGCCGGCAACAGCACGAGTTCTGCGTCGGGTGAGTCATGTCGAACTTCAGCCTCCGAGTCGAGTCCCCCCTCAAAACCCCCGAACACGATCACTCCTTTCAGTTCGGATCTGCGTGCGTCGATGTGCAAACATCCAAACTTGACAGACTGTTGTCGCGAGTCAACCCGTGACACAGAAGGGAGGCAACAATACGGCACGGAAAGGTTCCCCGGTCTCTCAGGTCCCAAAACCCGGTTTGCTCGTCGTGTATCCCGTCGGACCTGAGGGCGGCGAGGCATAAACTCCGTCGGGTCAGCGCAAGAAGAAAGAAATGAAAAAGGGTCCGAGTTTCCCACCAGCCAACGGAAGAATTTCAATTGCCCGTACAGTAAAACGTTTTGTGCAAAAAGCTTGCTCCACCTACCGTAAAAGTCCTGCGTTATGGTTACGGTGCCGGAACGACGCGGCGCAGCGCGGCACAACCAACCAACCATACGAACGCGTTCGGGCCCACACACACCACACCCGCGCGGGCGCGGGGCTAAGTTCTTCAATGCTATTGTGTGCCGCGGCCGCGGATGGCGATCATCGTGACCCGACGCGATGGTGGCGCAGCAAGTCAGCCTGACTCATGGTTGCCGCGGCCAAGAACAAATAATTAAGCCAGAACTTAGAGCCGGTCGCCAGAATGGCTGGACGGCATGCGCTATGAGTGGGCGAGCGAAGTGTCAGCCTTCGGTGGTAAAGTAGTTCTGTCCCGAAGCCCCTGAGGGTGCGCCAGCCTAGAACGCGACGGAACGCTGGATGAGCGCGACCATGCACGCTATGCGTTTGTGTTGCCAAGTCAAGTGGTTTCATACACATCAACTCTCGTAAGTTACAGTACAGCATAACAATGGGGCTTTGGCACAACTAACTGATGGGCGCGGCAAAGGCCTGGAATTGTGTTATGTAATACGGTACGCGGTGCCGATCACCGTTGCCTGTGGTGTTTGTGTCACATGCTTCGCCGAGAGATGCTCGCCCTTTGTCTTGTCAGGGCGTTGTGAGCCACACAAGCGACCGCGTGGGTACCACGCGCAAGTCCGCGCATGCATGCGTTACATATCTGCCGCCCACGCCCACGTCAACCATAATAGCGCGTGTATATCAGTCAAATAGAGTGAATCCCTGTAGGCAATCATTAGGCGTGGGTGGCGAGTTACCCATACAGTACGTCAGGGATTGCAAAAAGCAAATAACTTTGATGTTTGATTGTGACAATTACAGTACAAAAGAAAGGAACGGATGAGAGTTAGGACTTTGTGAGAGGTCGTAATATGTATGTACGTTGTGAAGCGTTTCAGCGCCATGACACCACAACAATTCGTTTCTGTGTGAGAGCCGGGCGGGTTCAGGCACGAGGGGGACGTCTCAGCGCCTGGGATCATACAGGACTACTGGAGCGGCTCCCGACTGCTGGAGAGACGATTGAGATGAATGTAAACATCCGTGCCGAAACCATCCATGGAGATGAGACGAAGGTCGCCCCCAAAGTAGCGCGCATAGAGCCGCGAGAGCGGGAGGCCGTAGCCAAAGCCAGCCATCGGTGCGTTAAAGTCACTGGCCTGGAAGTCCTGGTCGATGTGTTGGCCCTCCATCGTCGTGTACATGTAAGTCCAGATGAGCGGGATCGCGCTGCGCGCAATCCCACCACCCTCGTCTGAGAGCTTGATGGTGATGTCTTCCTTTCCCTCCACGACGACCACCTTGATAGGCGGAATCGCGTCCTCCTTGTCGTGGCCGTACCGCTCGACGACCGCGCGAAGCGAGTTCTTGAGCAGCTCGAAGCAGATATGCGACAGGTGGCCCGGCACGTAGGCAAAGTGCAGGTCCTTTGGGCAGATCAGCTGGACGGGTGGTCCCTTGAACATTCCGTAATGTTCTTCGCAGACGAATCGCGCGTTCTCGATGGCCTCATGGACAATGTCATGGACATTCTGATTGCACGCGAAAGAAAAGTGTCAGACCATGTGGAGAATAACAGGAACCAGCATGTGCGGCAACTTACGGCACGCGTACAAATGATCCCGACGTAGTCTGGGTGGGGATCCAAAGTATTGAGCGCCACGTCTGTGTCGGAGGTGTGAGAACAGGTACCACCACGAAGGACAGTAATGTATGAACCTACGCTGGCCTATTAAGAACCGGATACCGATCCGAGACATGTAGAAACGATCGAGCCAAGCCTGGACATCAAGACCAATATTTTGCGCCTTTTGGTTTTGCTTCCACTCGAGGACGCCCTGTGCGACGGTTGTCACTGTGGGGTCATGACGCTTCTTGATGTATTCAAGCGTCTGCGTGAAACGCTTATTGTAGTCGTGACCTCCGGAGGCCATTCGGTGTTCGTAGTTTGCGCGTAGTACCTGCAAGATTACCGGTGAGCACCATCAAAAGTTATTATATGATATCTCCGACCGTTTCTCGATAGGTATCCGGAGGCGGCCTCGATGTCCGTTCCCATTGGTGGTATCACTGATCCGGCGGTACTGGTCTTCCTCAAAGGAAAGGTTTGGGGTAGACTCAGGGAGCGAGATGTCACCTTGGTTCAGAGCACCACGGACGTCTGGAGGGAGCGATACGGGCGGGAAGTTGATCAGCTCCTAGAATACAATTAGTCCTACAGGGGATAGGACAATGGCATGTCAGGAACGGGAGATGGGAGCGCACCTCGAAGGATTGGGCATACCAGTTCTTGACTTTCTGGATAGAGGGCATGTGGCTTAGATTGTGGGGAAGTTCATCGAGTTCTTTGGCACGGTGTGCCAGTCGGACAGGGAGCTCCTCTTTCCGTGCAAGGGATCAATACGGAAATAGAGTGGGATGTGATGGTTGGCACGTACCGAGGAGGAATTGGCTGCCTCTCAACAAGGTCCCCTGACTTGGGTTCTGACCAAATCGAACCATTTGTTGCAATGATACTAAAAGGCATTTATGGTAAATGGCTGCGCAGCACGAGATCAGAGCAGGAAATGAAACCGACCGCCTGTTTGAGGAAAGGAGGCAAAGTGATGTATCTTGTCCCATAATGCAGAGGAGATTCTGAACGAGGGCGTCATGCTGGTTTGCGGTGAAGAGGGTCGCAGTTGAAGACGGAGCAAGAGACTCTCGAGTCGCTCGTGACAATGCGGGGTAACATCGGTTTTTCACGTGCCAGTACGGTTACTTGGTCATTTGACCTGGTTTAACGCCCTTACAGTCTCAGTTCCGTTCCATGATCTCGGTATGCGCAGGTAATCAACTCTAAGTCGACGAGGACTGTCCACGGGCGCCGAGTGTCATCACACGGTGTAATTCTCCCTCAGACCATGAAGCCGGGTTTCATCTCGTGGCACACGCAGCATCGCTGATACTGATCTTTATCCGAGATCGCGACCCATTGTTGGTACAGCTTCGAATGATCGGATTTATGAGATTTCTACTTTGGTGTCCCAAGCAACGCCGTCAAACCCTCCGAGTGAGTCCGAGCTGCCGCATGACCGAACAGCGGTACAGTCCTATTGTGCTTTGCAATAGAGAAGCGCTTCTTGATAGTGGTCCTTCGCAGCGCCTATCCGTAATCGTTATAAGGACTTGGGCCCCTGCCTCCACATGCTTGATCACCACTCCTTTGTTGTTCGCCCTTCCCACAGGTACTCCAAGTACAAGTACCTCTCCTTTATTCGTCGTTTCCTTTCCACTTTCCTCCTCTAGACTTTTCCTTCTTTCTACCTTTCCCGGGACTCGTTCCTTGAGCCCCCCCTCCGGCTACCTGGCAGTTTGGCCCCCCCATTGCACATCCAACTCTCGTATCTCGAGCCTCGCTATCCCCATGAACGTGCTCCAAACGGATTATTCGAATCTCTTCGCCGCTGGTCTGCGTGTCATCGAGTCTCGGAGCACGGGCCGGGGGTCATCCCACCCCGTCCAGACCGTTTCATCCACCAACCTGAACTCGTCCGCATCTGACCGTGAGCCCTCGGAAGACTCCGCGGCGTCAATCGAGGTCGCTCCCAAGAAGACCTCTCGTTTCTCGACCAAGTTATGGCGTCGTGTCTCCTGGCGGAGAGAAAAGCCTTCTTCTGCGAACACCAACGCCGTAGAAGGTGGTGTTAAGCCTCGCCGACGGAGCTGGCGGTCGATGCTGCCAGGGTGTGTTGGGCAGGAGACCGCGCTGGACGCGCGGATATGGGACTGGAGCACTAGCGTGTACCACGCAACGACCTTGCTAGGGTGAGCCTTTTCCGTCTCTGATCGGCAACACCACATTTATTGTGTGTATCATCACAGAGACGAAAGAGAGGAGCGTACGGATCCGTACTTGGATGACAAGGTCGATCCCGTTGACACACCGCTACCCACGCGCACGGCGTTCCTCGTCGCGCTGCCCAGTACCGCGCCCCGCTCTGGGAGCACGACTTTCCCGTCTCTCTGCCCAGCCAGAACGAACAACAACGTCGGAGATCGCTGCACATGCCCCTCCCGCGGCACGCGTACTCCCCTTCCCTCAAAGAGACCTCCGCATTCCAGTGGGAGCTGGCATCTGCGTCGAGTCATGAAGAGTCTGGTATCGACGACGATTGGCACCAGTTCCGTGTCGAATGGATCGACTTTGGCGTGGACGGCTCCCAATGAGCCTAGCCAGCAGCAGCAGCTACTCTGTAGTTGGTTGTAATTCCGATCACGATCACGCTGCGGCGTGGAGCACGACCTGTCATGTGCATCACGCATCACGACCAGATACACACAAGAGGGCATCTGCCTCCATCTGGGGCTTCGGGCTCCGCGAAGGAAGGTTTCCGCGCCGCCATATACTACCCGCCGTCCATCGCCCCCGACAAATCGTGCATGTCCATTAGAGGTCTCCGTCCCCATTTCTGTTTGCATGGACCCGTCCAGTCATAATGGGCTGCACTTGATGTGTTCGCCCCGCTTGCCATGACATCCTCGGCACCCTCCATTCTCGTTTCCCCATTCTGACTTTTTTTTTCTTGCGATATCGCTTATCATCGCCTCCATCGTTGTATTATCACAGTTACCATACTTCCGTCACCATATCCAGTCAGCTCCCCTCCGAACGATGAAGGGTTCTGTATCCCTGTAGTCCATTAGTAACACAACCTTACTTTATTGAATTGGGACACCTGCTCTTTCAGGCTCCCAACGGCCCACTCATGCTTCATCACGATAATAGATTGAAACTCAACTGACGCAAGCGAACATGCAACAATCTGGGATGTGAAGTTTGATCGTATTTATGACCGCGGCTGTTCGCCCCACCCAATCAAAGTCGTTGGGGCACAGCAGGTGTCCGCTGACCTTGGCGCCGTCGTCGCACAGGGGTTGGTGCAAAAAAAAAGAGAAAGTGAGGAATGGTTGCAGTCGATCTCGTTTTTCCCCTTCCGCCATCTCTACGCAACCAATCCGCTCTTTTTCGATCCGTCTGCGTGAGCAAAGTGGTCCACGTAGACTTAGAGAATAGAGAACCCTCCTATCTGATAGGTGTCGTCCGGTCCGAACATCACGGAACCAACTCCCCTAGAAAAATGGCCGCCCTCGCCCAAAAACTCGCCTCTGCGCTCGCCTCGCGCGACGATCGCAACATCCGACGCCGGCTCCCCTCCCCAGATCTCTCGCTTCCCATCCACCGCTAATCACGGATTCTGCCACAGAAGCTACGGCCACAGCCGCGAGTCCAGAAGCCGCAGCCACCACCGGAATCATCGCCATCACAACCACCACCTCCGCTTCTACGCCGACGCCGGAAGTACCTTCAGTAGCACCGGACCAGCACCAGCACCGGCGGACTTTCCTCAAATGACTATCTCTCCCTCGCGACCTCGCCGCTCCTACGCGCACGTGTCCTTGCAGCTCTCCACGCCGCACCCGCGATCCTCGGCTCGGGCGGCTCACGGCTGCTCGTGCACGGTACGGCGCACGCAGCGCTCGAAGCACGCCTCGCGCGGGCGTTCCGCTCGCCCGCGGCGCTGCTCTTCAACTCGGGCTTCGACGCCAACGCGGGCTTCTTCGCGTGCGTGCCGCAGACGGGCGACGCGCTCGTGCACGACGCAGCGATCCACGCGTCCGTGCACGACGGCGCGCGCACATCACGCATTGCGCCGGGCCGCCGCCGCGCGTTTGCGCATAACGACGTGCGTGCGCTGCGGGCCGTTCTTTGCGCGCTCTGCGACGAATGCGCTGCGCTCCGCGGGCACTGCTAGCGTGTTCGTTGCGGTCGAGAGCGTGTATAGCATGGATGGCACCGTCGCGCCGCTGTGCGCGATGCTGGACACCATGGACGCGGTGTTCCCTGCGGGGAACGCGCATATGGTCGTGGACGAGGCGCATGCGACGGGCCTGTATGGGCCCGAGGGGCGCGGACTCGTCGCGCTGCTCGGGGTGGAGAAGCGTGTGCTTGCGCGAC